>JANJGN010000355.1:0-242500 GCA_026770705.1 Isurus oxyrinchus | reverse complement strand
CTTAAATGTCTGCCAATGTTTATCAGCTGTGTTTTCTGCTAAAATCCCTTTCCCAGTCCACACCAGCCAACGCTGCCCTCATTCCTTTGTAATTACCCTGATTTAAGTTTAGCACAGTTGCTTTGGACCCACGTTGCTCACCCTCAAACCGAATACTAAATTCTACTACGTTGCGGTCACTGTTTCCAAGTGGATCCTTTACTCTGAGATCATTTATTAAAACCTGCCTCATTACTCGTTACCAGATCCAAAATCGCCTGACCCATGGTTGGATTCACAAGATATTGTTCCAAGAAACTATCCCGAACACACTTCAGGCTACCTCTGCCAATTTGATTTTCCCAATCTACATGAAGATTGAAGTCACCCATGATTAACGTACTGCCTTTTTTACACACCCTCCTTATCTCCTGAATTATTCCCTGACCTACAGCATAGCTTTTGTTAGGGGGCCTGAATATGACTCCCACCTGTGTCGTCTTCCTCTTGATATCTCTTACCTCCACCCATATGGATTCTACAACTTCCGGTCCAAGGTCCTTTCTCGCTATCGTACGTATTCCATCCCGTACTAACAAAGCTACCCCACCACCCTTTCCTCCCTGCCTGTCTTCTTGAAAAGTCACATACCCCGGGATATTTAGCTCCCAGCTTTGATCGCCTTGCAACCACGTCTCTGGAATGGCTGTACAATTGTACCCATTAACCTCTATATGTGCCGCTAACTCATTTATTTCACTATATCACACAATCACAGTACTGTTCTGAATCCCAAGTATTTAAGCAAAGGGCCATTAGGGACCATTACTTCATTACTTTATCTGTCTACTTTGATTGTTATATTAACAAATGCATGCATTAAAGTAACAATATATACACAAGTCCTTCATACCAACAGACGTCATTTCAGTTCAGAGCCCAGGTTTTAAATGTCCATTAAACTAAATTCTCTCCTTTGATCTCTAAACCCTCGACAATGCATCTGCAGTCAGGTTCTCCCATCCTGCTAGACGTATAAGCTGGAGATTAAATGGTCACAGTAATGAATTCCATCCGAATAGCCTTGCCCTTCCGTCCCAAAATTTGTCCAGAAGCTTTAAAGGATTGTGGTCTGGGGAAACAATTGTTTCTGACGAACTGTTTGCCGCATCAATTTCAAAAGGCCGCAACGCTAACACCAGACCCAGAGTCTCCTTTCCAATCATTGAATATCTTCTCTGTTGCACACTCAACTGAACAAGGCCCGATCAGTTTTTCAATTCCAGCGTCATCTGCATGAGTACAGCCCCCAATGCCTACATGGCTTTCATCAATGGGCAACTTATATGGCTTGGCGTGATTGGGCGTGGCTAAAGCCGGTATTGTGGTTAATCCAGTTTTCAAACGATCCAATAGCTTCTGACACTCCTGCGCCCATTGAAATGTCTTGTTCCTTTGTAGTAGCTCACTCAGTGGAGCAACCTCTCAGCTAAGATTTGGTACAAGTTCCCGGTTAAACCCACTCATGCCCAGAAATCTCAGAACTCCTCGTTTTGTGTAGGCCCTGGGAAATCCACGCTAGCCTTGACTTTCACACCTCTCCGAGCCTCCTTACCATGTGCAATGGTGTGGTGTTTCTGCAAGTACACTGTTAGCCAAGTCCATCACCAAATTAGCTTCCTGTAATCAAGCAAATAACTCTTACAGACTTTGTAACTGCTCCTCCCATGTCAGACTGAAAACCATTCAGTGGTCAATATAAACAGCACAATTGTTCAAATCGGACATTAAGTTGTTTGTCAGTCTCCAGAATGTTGCAGGTGCATTTTTCATATGAAACGGCGTGACTTTAACCTGATGGGGTCACAAAAGCTGATATGTCCGTTACTCTCTCCAATAGCGCACTCTTATTTTTCATCATTCACAGGATGAGGTCGTCGCTGGCCGGGCCCAGCATTGATGACCCATCCCTAATTGCCCCTTGAGAAGGTGGTGGTGAGCTGCCTTCCCAAACCGCTGCAGTCCCTGTGGTGTAGGTACACCCACGGCGCTGTTAGGGAGGGAGTTCCAGGATTTTGTCCGTGTGGTGTAGGTACACCCACGGTGCTGTTAGGGAGGGAGTTCCAGGATTTTGTCCGTGTGGTGTAGGTACACCCACGGCGCTGTTAGGGAGGGAGTTCCAGGATTTTGTCCGTGTGGTGTAGGTACACCCACGGTGCTGTTAGGGAGGGAGTTCCAGGATTTTGTCCGTGTGGTGTAGGTACACCCACGGCGCTGTTAAGGAGGGAGTTCCAGGATTTTGTCCGTGTGGTGTAGGTACACCCACGGCGCTGTTAGGGAGGGAGTTCCAGGATTTTGTCCGTGTGGTGTAGGTACACCCACGGCGCTGTTAGGGAGGGAGTTCCAGGATTTTGTCCGTGTGGTGTAGGTACACCCACGGCGCTGTTAGGGAGGGAGTTCCAGGATTTTGTCCGTGTGGTGTAGGTACACCCACGGTGCTGTTAGGGAGGGAGTTCCAGGATTTTGTCCGTGTGGTGCAGGTACACCCACGGCGCAGTTAGGGAGGGAGTTCCAGGATTTTGTCCGTGTGGTGTAGGTACACCCACGGCACTGTTAGGGAGGGAGTTCCAGGATTTTGTCCGTGTGGTGTAGGTACACCCATGGCGCTGTTAGGGAGGGAGTTCCAGGATTTTGTCCGTGTGGTGTAGGTACACCCACGGCGCTGTTAGGGAGGGAGTTCCAGGATTTTGTCCGTGTGGTGTAGGTACACCCACGGCGCAGTTATGGTGGGAGTTCCAGGATTTTGTCCCGTGTGGTGTAGGTACATCCACGGCGCTGTTAGGGAGGGAGTTCCAGGATTTTGTCCGTGTGATGTAGGTACACCCACGGCGCTGTTAGGGCGGGAGTTCCAGGATTTTGTCCGTGTGGTGTAGGTGCACCCACGGCGCTGTTAGGGAGGGAGTTCCAGGATTTTGTCCGTGTGGTGTAGGTACACCCATGGCGCTGTTAGGGAGGGAGTTCCAGGATTTAGTCCATGTGGTGTAGGTACACCCACGGCGCTGTTAGGGAGGGAGTTCCAGGATTTTGTCCCCGTGTGATGTAGGTACACCCACGGCGCTGTTAGGGAGGGAGTTCCAGGATTTTGTCCGTGTGGTGTAGGTACACCCACGGCGCTGTTAGGGAGGGAGTTCCAGGATTTTGTCCCTGTGGTGTAGGTACACCCACGGCGCTGTTAGGGAGGGAGTTCCAGGATTTTGTCCGTGTGGTGTAGGTACACCCACGTGCTGTTAGGGAGGGAGTTCCAGGATTTTGTCCGTGTGGTGTAGGTACACCCACGGCGCTGTTAGGGAGGGAATTCCAGGATTTTGTCCCAGTGGTGTAGGTACACCCACGGCACTGTTAGGGAGGGAGTTCCAGGATTTTGTCCGTGTGGTGAAGGTACACCCACGGCGCTGTTAGGGAGGGAGTTCCAGGATTTTGTCCGTGTGGTGTAGGTACACCCACGGCGCTGTTAGGGAGGGAGTTCCAGGATTTTGTCCGTGTGGTGTAGGTACACCCACGGCGCTGTTAGGGAGGGAGTTCCAGGATTTTGTCCCGTGTGGTGTAGGTACACCCACGGCGCTGTTAGGGAGGGAGTTCCAGGATTTTGTCCCGTGTGGTGTAGGTACACCCACGGCGCTGTTAGGGAGGGAGTTCCAGGATTTTGTCCGTGTGGTGTAGGTACACCCACGGCGCTGTTAGGGAGGGAGTTCCAGGATTTTGTCCCGTGTGGTGTAGGTACACCCACGGCGCTGTTAGGGAGGGAGTTCCAGGATTTTGTCCGTGTGGTGTAGGTACACCCACGGCGCTGTTAGGGAGGGAGTTCCAGGATTTTGTCCGTGTGGTGTAGGTACACCCACGGCGCTGTTAGGGAGGGAGTTCCAGGATTTTGTCCGTGTGGTGTAGGTACACCCACGGCGCTGTTAGGGAGGGAGTTCCAGGATTTTGTCCGTGTGGTGTAGGTACACCCACGGTGCTGTTAGGGAGGGAGTTCCAGGATTTTGTCCGTGTGGTGCAGGTACACCCACGGCGCTGTTAGGGAGGGAGTTCCAGGATTTTGTCCATGTGGTGTAGGTACACCCACGGCACTGTAAGGGAGGGAGTTCCAGGATTTTGTCCGTGTGATGTAGGTACACCCACGGTGCTGTTAGGGAGGGAGTTCCAGGATTTTGTCCGTGTGGTGCAGGTACACCCACGGCGCTGTTAGGGAGGGAGTTCCAGGATTTTGTCCATGTGGTGTAGGTACACCCACGGCACTGTAAGGGAGGGAGTTCCAGGATTTTGTCCGTGTGATGTAGGTACACCCACGGCGCTGTTAGGGAGGGAGTTCCAGGATTTTGTCCATGTGGTGTAGGTACACCCACAGCGCTGTAAGGGCGGAAGTTCCAGGATTTTGTCCGTGTGATGTAGGTACACCCACGGCGCTGTTAGGGCGGGAGTTCCAGGATTTTGTCCGTGTGGTGTAGGTACACCCAAGGCACTGTTAGGGAGGAAGTTCCAGGATTTTGTCCGTGTGGTGTAGGTACACCCATGGCGCTGTTAGGGAGAGAGTTCCAGGATTTTGTCCGTGTGGTGTAGGTACACCCACGGCGCTGTTAGGGAGGGAGTTCCAGGATTTTGTCCGTGTGGTGTAGGTACACCCACGGCGCAGTTATGGAGGGAGTTCCAGGATTTTGTCCGTGTGGTGTAGGTACATCCACGGCGCTGTTAGGGAGGGAGTTCCAGGATTTTGTCCGTGTGATGTAGGTACACCCACGGCGCTGTTAGGGCGGGAGCTCCAGGATTTTGTCCGTGTGGTGTAGGTACACCCACGGCACTGTTAGGGAGGGAGTTCCAGGATTTTGTCCGTGTGTTGTAGGTACACCCATGGCGCTGTTAGGGAGGGAGTTCCAGGATTTAGTCCATGTGGTGTAGGTACACCCACGGCGCTGTTAGGGAGGGAGTTCCAGGATTTTGTCCCCGTGTGATGTAGGTACACCCACGGCGCTGTTAGGGAGGGAGTTCCAGGATTTTGTCCGTGTGGTGTAGGTACACCCACGGCGCTGTTAGGGAGGGAGTTCCAGGATTTTGTCCCTGTGGTGTAGGTACACCCACGGCGCTGTTAGGGAGGGAGTTCCAGGATTTTGTCCGTGTGGTGTACGTACACCCACGTGCTGTTAGGGAGGGAGTTCCAGGATTTTGTCCGTGTGGTGTAGGTACACCCACGGCGCAGTTATGGAGGGAGTTCCAGGATTTTGTCCCGTGTGGTGTAGGTACATCCACGGCGCTGTTAGGGAGGGAGTTCCAGGATTTTGTCCGTGTGATGTAGGTACACCCACGGCGCTGTTAGGGCGGGAGTTCCAGGATTTTGTCCGTGTGGTGTAGGTACACCCACGGCACTGTTAGGGAGGGAGTTCCAGGATTTTGTCCGTGTGGTGTAGGTACACCCACGGCGCAGTTATGGAGGGAGTTCCAGGATTTTGTCCCCGTGTGATGTAGGTACACCCACGGCGCTGTTAGGGAGGGAGTTCCAGGATTTAGTCCCTGTGGTGTAGGTACACCCACGGCGCTGTTAGGGAGGGAGTTCCAGGATTTTATCCGTGTGGTGTAGGTACACCCACGGCGCTGTTAGGGAGGGAGTTCCAGGATTGTGTCCGTGTGGTGTAGGTACACCCACGGCGCTGTTAGGGAGGGAGTTCCAGGATTTTGTCCGTGTGGTGTAGGTACACCCACGGCGCTGTTAGGGAGGGAGTTCCAGGATTTTGTCCGTGTGGTGTAGGTACACCCACCGTGCTGTTAGGGAGGGTGTTCCAGGATTTTGTCCGTGTGGTGTAGGTACACCCACGGCGCTGTTAGGGAGGGAGTTCCAGGATTTTGTCCGTGTGGTGTAGGTACATCCACGGCGCTGTTAGGGAGGGAGTTCCAGGATTTTGTGCGTGTGGTGTAGGTACATCCACGGCGCTGTTAGGGAGGGAGTTCCAGGATTTTGTCCGTGTGATGTAGGTACACCCACGGCGCTGTTAGGGAGGGAGTTCCAGGATTTTGTCCATGTGGTGTAGGTACACCCACGGTGCTGTTAGGGAGGGAGTTCCAGGATTTTGTCCGTGTGATGTAGGTACACCCATGGCGCTGTTAGGAAGGGAGTTCCAGGATTTTGTCCGTGTGGTGTAGGTACACCCACGGCGCTGTTAGGGAGGGAGTTCCAGGATTTTGTCCGTGCGGTGTAGGTACACCCACGGCGCTGTTAGGGAGGGAGTTCCAGGATTTTGTCCGTGTGGTGTAGGTACATCCAAGGCGCTGTTAGGGAGGGAGTTCCAGGATTTTGTCCGTGTGATGTAGGTACACCCACAGCGCTGTTAGGGCGGAAGTTCCAGGATTTTGTCCGTGTGGTGTAGGTACACCCACGGCGCTGTTAGGGAGGGAGTTCCGGGATTTTGTCCCGTGTGGTGTAGGTACATCCACGGCGCTGTTAGGGAGGGAGTTCCAGGATTTTGTCCGTGTGATGTAGGTACACCCACAGCGCTGTTAGGGAGGGAGTTCCAGGATTTTGTCCGTGTGGTGTAGGTACACCCACGGCGCTGTTAGGGAGGGAGTTCCAGGATTTTGTCACCGTGTGGTGTAGGTACACCCACGGCGCTGTTAGGGAGGGAGTTCCAGGATTTTGTCCGTGTGGTGTAGGTACACCCACGGCGCAGTTATGGAGGGAGTTCCAGGATTTTGTCACGTGTGGTGTAGGTACATCCACGGCGCTGTTAGGGAGGGAGTTCCAGGATTTTGTCCGTGTGATGTAGGTACACCCACGGCGCTGTTAGGGCGGGAGTTCCAGGATTTTGTCCGTGTGGTGTAGGTACACCCACGGCACTGTTAGGGAGGGAGTTCCAGGATTTTGTCCGTGTGGTGTAGGTACACCCATGGCGCTGTTAGGGAGGGAGTTCCAGGATTTAGTCCATGTGGTGTAGGTACACCCACGGCGCTGTTAGGGAGGGAGTTCCAGGATTTTGTCCCCGTGTGATGTAGGTACACCCACGGCGCTGTTAGGGAGGGAGTTCCAGGATTTTGTCCGTGTGGTGTAGGTACACCCACGGCGCTGTTAGGGAGGGAGTTCCAGGATTTTGTCCCTGTGGTGTAGGTACACCCATGGCGCTGTTAGGGAAGGAGTTCCAGGATTTTGTCCGTGTGGTGTAGGTACACCCACGTGCTGTTAGGGAGGGAGTTCCAGGATTTTGTCCGTGTGGTGTAGGTACACCCACGGCGCTGTTAGGGAGGGAATTCCAGGATTTTGTCCCTGTGGTGTAGGTACACCCACGGCGCTGTTAGGGAGGGAATTCCAGGATTTTGTCCCTGTGGTGTAGGTACACCCACGGCGCTGTTAGGGAGGGAGTTCCAGGATTTTGTCCCTGTGGTGTAGGTACACCCACGGCGCTGTTAGGGAGGGAGTTCCAGGATTTTGTCCGTGTGGTGAAGGTACACCCACGGCGCTGTTAGGGAGGGAGTTCCAGGATTTTGTCCGTGTGGTGTAGGTACACCCACGGCGCTGTTAGGGAGGGAGTTCCAGGATTTTGTCCGTGTGGTGTAGGTACACCCACGGCGCTGTTAGGGAGGGAGTTCCAGGATTTTGTCTGTGGTGTAGGTACACCCACGGCGCTGTTAGAGAGGGAGTTCCTGGATTTTGTCCGTGTGGTGTAGGTACACCCACGGCGCTGTTAGGGAGGGAGTTCCAGGATTTTGTCCGTGTGGTGTAGGTACACCCACGGCGCTGTTAGGGAGGGAGTTCCAGGATTTTGTCCGTGTGGTGTAGGTACACCCACGGCGCTGTTAGGGAGGGGGTTCCAGGATTTTATCCGTGTGGTGTAGGTACACCCACGGCGCTGTTAAGGAGGGAGTTCCAGGATTTTGTCCGTGTGGTGTAGGTACACCCACGGTGCTGTTAGGGAGGGAGTTCCAGGATTTTGTCCGTGTGGTGTACGTACACCCACAGCGCTGTTAGGGAGGGAGTTCCAGGATTTTGTCCGTGTGGTGTAGGTACATCCACGGCGCTGTTAGGGAGGGAGTTCCAGGATTTTGTCCGTGTGGTGTAGGTACACCCACGGCGCTGTTAAGGAGGGAGTTCCAGGATTTTGTCCGTGTGGTGTAGGTACACCCACGGTGCTGTTAGGGAGGGAGTTCCAGGATTTTGTCCGTGTGGTGTACGTACACCCACAGCGCTGTTAGGGAGGGAGTTCCAGGATTTTGTCCGTGTGGTGTAGGTACATCCACGGCGCTGTTAGGGAGGGAGTTCCAGGATTTTGTCCGTGTGGTGTAGGTACACCCACAGCGCTGTTAGGGAGGGAGTTCCAGGATTTTGTCCGTGTGGTGTAGGTACACCCACGGCGCTGTTAGGGAGGGAGTTCCAGGATTTTGTCCGTGTGGTGTAGGTACATCCACGGCGCTGTTAGGGAGGGAGTTCCAGGATTTTGTCCGTGTGGTGTAGGTGCACCCACGGCGCTGTTAGGGAGGGAGTTCCAGGATTTTGTCCGTGTTGTGTAGGTACACCCACGGCGCTGTTAGGGAGGGAGTTCCAGGATTTTGTCCGTGTGGTGTAGGTGCACCCACGGCGCTGTTAGGGAGGGAGTTCCAGGATTTTGTCCGTGTTGTGTAGGTACACCCACGGCGCTGTTAGGGAGGGAGTTCCAGGATTTTGTCCCGTGTGGTGTTGGTACACCCACAGCGCTGTTAGGGAGGGAGTTCCAGGATTTTGTGCGTGTGGTGTAGGTACACCCACGGCGCTGTTAGGGAGGGAGTTCCAGGATTTTGTCCGTGTGGTGTAGGTACACCCACGGCGCTGTTAGGGAGGGAGTTCCAGGATTTTGTCCCTGTGGTGTAGGTACACCCACGGCGCTGTTAGGGAGGGAGTTCCAGGATTTTGTCCCTGTGGTGTAGGTACACCCATGGCGCTGTTAGGGAGGGAGTTCCAGGATTTTGTCCGTGTGGTGTAGGTACACCCACGGCGCTGTTAGGGAGGGAGTTCCAGGATTTTGTCCCTGTGGGGTAGGTACACCCACGGCGCTGTTAGGTAGGAAGTTCCAGGATTTTGTCCCTGTGGTGTAGGTACACCCATGGCGCTGTTAGGGAGGGAGTTCCAGGATTTTGTGCGTGTGGTGTAGGTACACCCAGGGCGCTGTTAGGGAGGAAGTTCCAGGATTTTGTCCGTGTGGTGTAGGTACACCCACGGCGCTGTTAGGAAGGTAGTTCCAGGATTTTGTCCGTGTGGTGTAGGTACACCCACGGCGCTGTTAGGGAGGGAGTTCCAGGATTTTGTCCCTGTGGTGTAGGTACACCCACGGCGCTGTTAGGGAGGGAGTTCCAGGATTTTGTCCGTGTGGTGTAGGTACACCCACGGCGCTGTTAGGGAGGGTGTTCCAGGATTTTGTCCGTGTGGTGTAGGTACACCCACGGCGCTGTTAGGGAGGGAGTTCCAGGATTTTGTCCGTGTGGTGTAGGTACACCCACGGCACTGTTAGGGAGGGAGTTCCAGGATTTTGTCCGTGTGGTGTAGGTACACCCAGGGCGCTGTTAGGGAGGAAGTTCCAGGATTTTGTCCGTGTGGTGTAGGTACACCCACTGCGCTGTTAGGAAGGGAGTTCCAGGATTTTGTCCGTGTGGTGTAGGTACACACACGGCGCTGTTAGGGAGGGAGTTCCAGGATTTTGTCCCTGTGGTGTAGGTACACCCACGGCGCTGTTAGGGAGGGAGTTCCAGGATTTTGTCCGTGTGGTGTAGGTACACCCACGGCGCTGTTAGGGAGGGAGTTCCAGGATTTTGTCCGTGTGGTGTAGTTACACCCACGGCGCTGTTAGGGAGGGAGTTCCAGGATTTTGTCCGTGTGGTGTAGGTACACCCACGGCGCTGTTAGGGAGGGAGTTCCAGGATTTTGTCCGTGTGGTGTAGGTACACCCACGGCGCTGTTAGGGAGGGAGGTCCAGGAATTTGTCCGTGTGGTGTAGGTACACCCACGACGCTGTTAGGGAGGGAGTTACAGGATTTTGTCCGTGCGGTGTAGGTACACCCACGGCGCTGTTAGGGAGGGAGTTCCAGGATTTTGTCCGTGTGGTGTAGGTACACCCACGGCGCTGTTAGGGATGGTGTTCCAGGATTTTGTCCGTGTGGTGTAGGTACACCCACGGCGCTGTTAGGGAGGGAGTTCCAGGATTTTGTCCGTGTGGCGTAGGTACACCCACGGCGCTGTTAGGGCGGGAGTTCCAGGATTTTGTCCGTGTGGTGTAGGTACACCCACGGTGCTGTTAGGGAGAGAGTTCCAGGATTTTGTCCGTGTGGTGTAGGTACACCCACGGCGCTGTTAGGGAGGGAGTTCCAGGATTTTGTCCGTGTGGTGTAGGTACACCCACGGCGCTGTTAGGGAGGGAGTTCCAGGATTTTGTCCATGTGGTGTAGGTACACCCATGGCGCTGTTAGGGAGGGAGTTCCAGGATTTTGTCCGTGTGGTGTAGGTACACCCACGGCGCTGTTAAGGAGGGAGTTCCAGGATTTTGTCCGTGTGGTGTAGGTACACCCACGGCGCTGTTAGGGAGGGAGTTCCAGGATTTTGTCCCTGTGGTGTAGGTACACCCACAGCGCTGTTAGGGAGGGAGTTCCAGGATTTTGTCCCTGTGTGTGGTGTTGGTACACCCACGGCGCTGTTAGGGAGGGAGTTCCATGATTTTGTCCGTATGGTGTAGGTACACCCACCGTGCTGTTAGGGAGGGAGTTCCAGGATTTTTTCTGTGTGGTGTAGGTACACCCACGTCGCTGTTAGGGAGGGAGTTCCAGGATTTTGTCCCCTGTGGTGTAGGTACACCCACGGCGCTGTTAGGGAGGGAGTTCCAGGATTTTGTCCGTGTGGTGTAGGTACACCCACGGCGCTGTTAGGGAGGGAGTTCCAGGATTTTGTCCGTGTGGTGTAGGTACAACCACGGCGCTGTTAGGGAGGGAGTTCCAGGATTTTGTCCGTGTGGTGTAGGTACACCCACGGCGCTGTTAGGGAGGGAGTTCCAGGATTTTGTCCGTGTGGTGTAGGTACACCCACGGCGCTGTTAGGGAGGGAATTCCAGGATTTTGTCCCTGTGGTGTAGGTACACCCACGGCACTGTTAGGGAGGGAGTTCCAGGATTTTGTCCGTGTGGTGAAGGTACACCCACGGCGCTGTTAGGGAGGGAGTTCCAGGATTTTGTCCGTGTGGTGTAGGTACACCCACGGCGCTGTTAGGGAGGGAGTTCCAGGATTTTGTCCGTGTGGTGTAGGTACACCCACGGTGCTGTTAGGGAGGGAGTTCCAGGATTTTGTCCATGTGGTGTAGGTACACCCACGGCGCTGTTAAGGAGGGAGTTCCAGGATTTTGTCCGTGTGGTGTAGGTACACCCAAGGCGCTGTTAAGGAGGGAGTTCCAGGATTTTGTCCGTGTGGTGTAGGTACACTCACGGTGCTGTTAGGGAGGGAGTTCCAGGATTTTGTCCGTGTGGTGTAGGTACACCCACGGCGCTGTTAGGGAGGGAGTTCCGGGATTTTGTCCGTGTGGTGTAGGTACACCCACTGCGCTGTTAGGAAGGGAGTTCCAGGATTTTGTCCGTGTGGTGTAGGTACACCCACGGCGCTGTTAGGGAGGGAGTTCCAGGATTTTGTCCCTGTGGTGTAGGTACACCCACGGCGCTGTTAGGGAGGGAGTTCCAGGATTTTGTCCGTGTGGTGTAGGTACACCCACGGCGCTGTTAGGGAGGGAGTTCCAGGATTTTGTCCGTGTGGTGTAGGTACACCCACGGCGCTGTTAGGGAGGGAGTTCCAGGATTTTGTCCGTGTGGTGTAGGTACACCCACGGCGCTGTTAGGGAGGGAGGTCCAGGATTTTGTCCGTGTGGTGTAGGTACACCCACGGCGCTGTTAGGGAGGGTGTTCCAGGATTTTGTCCGTGTGGTGTAGGTACACCCACGGCGCTGTTAGGGAGGGAGTTCCAGGATTTTGTCCGTGTGGTGTAGGTACACCCACGGCGCTGTTAGGGAGGGAGTTCCAGGATTTTGTCCGTGTGGTGTAGGTACACCCACGGCGCTGTTAGGGTGGGAGTTCCAGGATTTTGTCCGTGTGGTGTAGGTACACCCACGGCGCTGTTAGGGAGTGAGTTCCAGGATTTTGTCCGTGTGGTGTAGGTACACCCACGGCGCTGTTAGGGATGGTTTTCCAGGATTTTGTCCGTGTGGTGTAGGTACACCCACGGCGCTGTTAGGGAGGGAGTTCCAGGATTTTGTCCGTGTGGTGTAGGTACACCCACGGCGCTGTTAGGGCGGGAGTTCCAGGATTTTGTCCGTGTGGTGTAGGTACACCCACGGCGCTGTTAGGGAGGGAGTTCCAGGATTGTCCGTGTGGTGTAGGTACACCCACGGTGCTGTTAGGGAGAGAGTTCCTGGATTTTGTCCGTGTGGTGTAGGTACACCCACGGCGCTGTTAGGGAGGGAGTTCCAGGATTTTATCCCGTGTGGTGTAGGTACACCCATGGCGCTGTTAGGGAGAGAGTTCCTGGATTTTGTCCGTGTGGTGTAGGTACACCCACGGCGCTGTTAGGGAGGGAGTTCCAGGATTTTGTCCATGTGGTGTAGGTACACCCATGGCGCTGTTAGGGAGGGAGTTCCAGGATTTTGTCTGTGTGGTGTAGGTACACCTACGTCGCTGTTAGGGAGGGAGTTCCAGGATTTTGTCCGTGTGGTGTAGGTACACCCACGGCGCTGTTAGGGAGGGTTTTCCAGGATTTTGTCCGTGTGGTGTAGGTACACCCACGGCGCTGTTAAGGAGGGAGTTCCAGGATTTTGTCCGTGTGGTGTAGGTACACCCACGGCGCTGTTAGGGAGGGAGTTCCAGGATTTTGTCCCCTGTGGTGTAGGTACACCCACAGTGCTGTTAGGGAGGGAGTTCCAGGATTTTGTCCGTGTGGTGTAGATACACCCACAGCGCTGTTAGGGAGGGAGTTCCAGGATTTTGTCCGTGTGGTGTAGGTACACCCATGGCGCTGTTAGGGAGGGTGTTCCAGGATTTTGTCCCTGTGTGTGGTGTAGGTACACCCACGGCGCTGTTAGGGAGGGAGTTCCAGGATTTTGTCCCTGTGGTGTAGGTACACCCACGGCGCTGTTAGGGAGGGAGTTCCAGGATTTTGTCCGTGTGGTGTAGGTACACCCACGGCGCTGTTAGGGAGGGTGTTCCAGGATTTTGTCCGTGTGGTGTAGGTACACCCACGGCGCTGTTAGGGATGGTGTTCCAGGATTTTGTCCGTGTGGTGTAGGTACACCCACGGCGCTGTTAGGGAGGGAGTTCCAGGATTTTGTCCCTGTGGTGTAGGTACACCCACGGCACTGTTAGGGAGGGAGTTCCAGGATTTTGTCCGTGTGGTGTAGGTACACCCAGGGCGCTGTTAGGGAGGAAGTTCCAGGATTTTGTCCGTGTGGTGTAGGTACACCCACTGCGCTGTTAGGAAGGGAGTTCCAGGATTTTGTCCGTGTGGTGTAGGTACACACACGGCGCTGTTAGGGAGGGAGTTCCAGGATTTTGTCCCTGTGGTGTATGTACACCCACGGCGCTGTTAGGGAGGGAGTTCCAGGATTTTGTCCGTGTGGTGTAGGTACACCCACGGCGCTGTTAGGGAGGGAGTTCCAGGATTTTGTCCGTGTGGTGTAGTTACACCCACGGCGCTGTTAGGGAGGGAGTTCCAGGATTTTGTCCGTGTGGTGTAGGTACACCCACGGCGCTGTTAGGGAGGGAGGTCCAGGAATTTGTCCGTGTGGTGTAGGTACACCCACGACGCTGTTAGGGAGGGAGTTCCAGGATTTTGTCCGTGCGGTGTAGGTACACCCACGGCGCTGTTAGGGAGGGAGTTCCAGGATTTTGTCCGTGTGGTGTAGGTACACCCACGGCGCTGTTAGGGATGGTGTTCCAGGATTTTGTCCGTGTGGTGTAGGTACACCCACGGCGCTGTTAGGGAGGGAGTTCCAGGATTTTGTCCGTGTGGCGTAGGTACACCCACGGCGCTGTTAGGGCGGGAGTTCCAGGATTTTGTCCGTGTGGTGTAGGTACACCCACGGTGCTGTTAGGGAGAGAGTTCCTGGATTTTGTCCGTGTGGTGTAGGTACACCCACGGCGCTGTTAGGGAGGGAGTTCCAGGATTTTGTCCGTGTGGTGTAGGTACACCCACGGCGCTGTTAGGGAGGGAGTTCCAGGATTTTGTCCATGTGGTGTAGGTACATCCATGGCGCGGTTAGGGAGGGAGTTCCAGGATTTTGTCCCTGTGGTGTAGGTACACCCACAGCGCTGTTAGGGAGGGAGTTCCAGGACTTTGTCCGTGTGGTGTAGGTACACCCACGGCGCTGTTAGGGAGGGAGTTCCAGGATTTTGTCTCTGTGGTGTAGGTACACCCACAGCGCTGTTAGGGAGGGAATTCCAGGATTTTGTCCGTGTGGTGTAGGTACACCCACGGCGCTGTTAGGGAGGGAGTTCCGGGATTTTGTCTCTGTGGTGTAGGTACACCCACGGTGCTGTTAGGGAGGGAGTTCCGGGATTTTGTCTCTGTGGTGTAGGTACACCCACAGCGCTGTTAGGGAGGGAATTCCAGGATTTTGTCCGTGTGGTGTAGGTACACCCACGGCGCTGTTAGGGAGGGAGTTCCAGGATTTTGTCCCCTGTGGTGTAGGTACACCCACGGCGCTGTTAGGGAGGGAGTTCCAGGATTTTGTCCGTGTGGTGTAGGTACACCCACGGCGCTGTTAGGGAGGGAGTTCCAGGATTTTGTCCGTGTGGTGTAGGTACAACCACGGCGCTGTTAGGGAGGGAGTTCCAGGATTTTGTCCGTGTGGTGTAGGTACACCCACGGCGCTGTTAGGGAGGGAGTTCCAGGATTTTGTCCGTGTGGTGTAGGTACACCCACGGCGCTGTTAGGGAGGGAATTCCAGGATTTTGTCCCTGTGGTGTAGGTACACCCACGGCACTGTTAGGGAGGGAGTTCCAGGATTTTGTCCGTGTGGTGAAGGTACACCCACGGCGCTGTTAGGGAGGGAGTTCCAGGATTTTGTCCGTGTGGTGTAGGTACACCCACGGCGCTGTTAGGGAGGGAGTTCCAGGATTTTGTCCGTGTGGTGTAGGTACACCCACGGCGCTGTTAGGGAGGGAGTTCCAGGATTTTGTCCCTGTGGTGTAGGTACACCCACGGCGCTGTTAGGGAGGGAGTTCCAGGATTTTGTCCATGTGGTGTAGGTACACCCACGGCGCTGTTAGGGAGGGAGTTCCAGGATTTTGTCCGTGTGGTGTAGGTACACCCACGGTGCTGTTAGGGAGGGAGTTCCAGGATTTTGTCCCTGTGGTGTAGGTACACCCACGGCGCGGTTAGGGAGGGAGGTCCAGGATTTTGTCCGTGTGGTGTAGGTACACCCACGGCGCTGTTAGGGAGGGAGTTCCAGGATTTTGTCCGTGTGGTGTAGGTACACCCACGGCGCTGTTAAGGAGGGAGTTCCAGGATTTTGTCCGTGTGGTGTAGGTACACCCACGGCGCTGTTAAGGAGGGAGTTCCAGGATTTTGTCCGTGTGGTGTAGGTACACTCACGGTGCTGTTAGGGAGGGAGTTCCAGGATTTTGTCCGTGTGGTGTAGGTACACCCACAGCGCTGTTAGGGAGGGAGTTCCGGGATTTTGTCCGTGTGGTGTAGGTACACCCACGGCGCTGTTAGGGAGGGAGTTCCGGGATTTTGTCCGTGTGGTGTAGGTACACCCACTGCGCTGTTAGGAAGGGAGTTCCAGGATTTTGTCCGTGTGGTGTAGGTACACCCACGGCGCTGTTAGGGAGGGAGTTCCAGGATTTTGTCCCTGTGGTGTAGGTACACCCACGGCGCTGTTAGGGAGGGAGTTCCAGGATTTTGTCCGTGTGGTGTAGGTACACCCACGGCGCTGTTAGGGAGGGAGTTCCAGGATTTTGTCCGTGTGGTGTAGGTACACCCACGGCGCTGTTAGGGAGGGAGTTCCAGGATTTTGTCCGTGTGGTGTAGGTACACCCACGGCGCTGTTAGGGAGGGAGGTCCAGGATTTTGTCCGTGTGGTGTAGGTACACCCACGGCGCTGTTAGGGAGGGTGTTCCAGGATTTTGTCCGTGTGGTGTAGGTACACCCACGGCGCTGTTAGGGAGGGAGTTCCAGGATTTTGTCCGTGTGGTGTAGGTACACCCACGGCGCTGTTAGGGATGGTGTTCCAGGATTTTGTCAGTGTGGTGTAGGTACACCCACGGCGCTGTTAGGGTGGGAGTTCCAGGATTTTGTCCGTGTGGTGTAGGTACACCCACGGCGCTGTTAGGGAGTGAGTTCCAGGATTTTGTCCGTGTGGTGTAGGTACACCCACGGCGCTGTTAGGGATGGTTTTCCAGGATTTTGTCCGTGTGGTGTAGGTACACCCACGGCGCTGTTAGGGAGGGAGTTCCAGGATTTTGTCCGTGTGGTGTAGGTACACCCACGGCGCTGTTAGGGCGGGAGTTCCAGGATTTTGTCCGTGTGGTGTAGGTACACCCACGGCGCTGTTAGGGAGGGAGTTCCAGGATTGTCCGTGTGGTGTAGGTACACCCACGGTGCTGTTAGGGAGAGAGTTCCTGGATTTTGTCCGTGTGGTGTAGGTACACCCACGGCGCTGTTAGGGAGGGAGTTCCAGGATTTTATCCCGTGTGGTGTAGGTACACCCATGGCGCTGTTAGGGAGAGAGTTCCTGGATTTTGTCCGTGTGGTGTAGGTACACCCACGGCGCTGTTAGGGAGGGAGTTCCAGGATTTTGTCCATGTGGTGTAGGTACACCCATGGCGCTGTTAGGGAGGGAGTTCCAGGATTTTGTCCGTGTGGTGTAGCTACACCCACGGCGCTGTTAGGGAGGGTGTTCCAGGATTTTGTCCGTGTGGTGTAGGTACACCCACGGTGCTGTTAAGGAGGGAGTTCCAGGATTTTGTCCGTGTGGTGTAGGTACACCCACGGCACTGTTAGGGAGGGAGTTCCAGGATTTTGTCCCCTGTGGTGTAGGTACACCCACAGTGCTGTTAGGGAGGGAGTTCCAGGATTTTGTCCGTGTGGTGTAGATACACCCACAGCGCTGTTAGGGAGGGAGTTCCAGGATTTTGTCCGTGTGGTGTAGGTACACCCACGGCGCTGTTAGGGAGGGTGTTCCAGGATTTTGTCCCTGTGTGTGGTGTAGGTACACCCACGGCGCTGTTAGGGAGGGAGTTCCAGGATTTTGTCCGTGTGGTGTAGGTACACCCACGGCGCTGTTAGGGAGGGAGTTCCAGGATTTTGTCCCTGTGGTGTAGGTACATCCACGGCGCTGTTAGGGAGTGAGTTCCAGGATTTTGTCCGTGTGGTGTAGGTACACCCACGGTGCTGTTAGGGAGGGAGTTCCGGGATTTTGTCTCTGTGGTGTAGGTACACCCACAGCACTCTTAGGGAGGGAGTTCCAGGATTTTGTCCGTGTGGTGTAGGTACACCCACGGCGCTGTTAGGGAGGGAATTCCAGGATTTTGTCCGTGTGGTGTAGGTACACCCACGGCGCTGTTAGGGAGGGAGTTCCAGGATTTTGTCCCTGTGGTGTAGGTACACCCACCGTGCTGTTAGGGAGGGAGTTCCAGGATTTTGTCCGTGTGGTGTAGGTACACCCACGGCGCTGTTAGGGAGGGAGTTCCAGGATTTTGTCCGTGTGGTGTTGGAACACCCACGGCGCTGTTAGGGAGGGAGTTCCAGGATTTTGTCCGTGTGGTGTAGGTACACCCACGGCGCGGTTAGGGAGGGAGTTCCAGGATTTTGTCACGTGTGATGTAGGTACACCCATGGCGCTGTTAGGGAGGGAGGTCCAGGATTTTGACCGTGTGGTGTAGGTACACCCACAGCGCTGTTAGGGAGCGAGTTCCAGGATTTTGTCCCCGTGTGGTGTAGGTACACCCACGGCACTGTTAGGGAGGGAGTTCCGGGATTTTGTCCGTGTGGTGTAGTGTAGGTACATCCACGGCGCTGTTAGGGAGGGAGTTTTGGGATTTTGTCCGTGTGGTGTAGGTACACCCACGGCGCTGTTAGGGAGGGAGTTCCAGGATTTTGTCCGTGTGGTGTAGGTACACCCACAGTGCTGTTAGGGAGGGAGTTCCAGGATTTTGTCCGTCTGGTGTAGGTACACCCACGGCGCTGTTAGGGAGTTCCAGGATTTTGTCTGTGTGGTGTACGTACACCCACGGTGCTGTTAGGGAGGGAGTTCCAGGATTTTGTCCGTGTGGTGTAGGTACACCCACAGTGCTGTTAGGGAGGGAGTTCCAGGATTTTGACCGTCTGGTGTAGGTACACCCACGGCGCTGTTAGGGAGTTCCAGGATTTTGTCTGTGTGGTGTAGGTACACCCACGGCACTGTTAGGAAGGGAGTTCCAGGATTGTGTCCGTGTGGTGTAGGTACACCCACGGCGCTGTTAGGGAGGGAGTTCCAGGATTTTGTCCGTGTGGTGTAGGTAGACCCACGGCGCTGTTAGGAAGGGAGTTCCAGGATTTTGTCCGTGTGGTGTAGGTACACCCACGGCGCTGTTAGGGAGGGAGGTCCAGGATTTTGTCCGTGCGGTGTAGGTACACCCACGGCGCTGTTAGGGAGGGAGTTCCAGGATTTTGTCCGTGTGGTGTAGGTACACCCACGGCGCTGTTAGGGAGGGAGTTCCAGGATTTTGTCCGTGTGGTGTAGGTACACCCACGGCGCTGTTAGGGAGGGAGTTCCAGGATTTTGTCTGTGTGGTGTAGGTACACCCACGGCGCTGTTAGGGAGGGAGTTCCAGGATTTTGTCCGTGTGGTGTAGGTACACCCACGGCGCTGTTAGGGATGGTGTTCCAGGATTTTGTCCGTGAGGTGTAGGTACACCCACGGCGCTGTTCGGGAGGGAGCTCCAGGATTTTGTCCGTGTGGTGCAGGTACACCCACGGTGCTGTTAGGGAGGGAGTTCCAGTATTTTGTCCGTGTGGTGTAGGTACACCCACGGCGCTGTTAGGGAGGGAGTACCAGGATTTTGTCCGTGTGGTGTAGGTACACCCACAGCGCTGTTAGGGAGGGAGTTCCAGGATTTTGTCCGTGTGGTGTAGGTACACCCACGGCGCTGTTAGGGAGGGAGTTCCAGGATTTTGTCCGTGTGGTGTAGGTACACCCACGGCGCTGTTAGGGAGGGAGTTCCAGGATTTTGTCCCTGTGTGTGGTGTAGGTACACCCACGGCGCTGTTAGGGAGGGAGTTCCAGGATTTTGTCTGTGTGGTGTAGGTACACCCACGGCGCTGTTAGGGAGGGAGTTCCAGGATTTTGTCCGTGTGGTGTAGGTACACCCTCGGTGCTGTTAGGGAGGGAGTTCCGGGATTTTGTCCCTCTGGTTTAGGTACACCCACAGCGCTGTTAGGGAGGGAGTTCCAGGATTTTGTCCGTGTGGTGTAGGTACACCCACGGCGCTGTCAGGGAGGGAGTTCCAGGATTTTGTCCGTGTGGTGTAGGTACACCCACGGCGCTGTTAGGGAGGGAATTCCAGGATTTTGTCCGTGTGGTGTAGGTACACCCACGGCGCTGTTAGGGAGGGAGTTCCAGGATTTTGTCCGTGTGATGTACGTACACCCACGGCGCTGTTAGGGAGGGAGTTCCAGGATTTTGTCCCTGTGGTGTAGGTACACCCACCGTGCTGTTAGGGAGGGAGTTCCAGGATTTTGTCTGTGTGGTGTAGGTACACCCACGGCGCTGTTAGGGAGGGAGTTCCAGGATTTTGTCCGTGTGGTGTAGGTACACCCACGGCGCTGTTAGGGAGGGAGTTCCAGGATTTTGTCCCTGTGGGGTAGGTACACCCACGGCGCTGTTAGGTAGGAAGTTCCAGGATTTTGTCCCTGTGGTGTAGGTACACCCACGGCGCTGTTAGGGAGGGAGTTCCAGGATTTTGTCCGTGTGGTGTAGGTACACCCACGGTGCTGTTAGGGAGGGAGTTCCAGGATTTTGTCCGTGTGGTGTAGGTACACCCACGGCGCTGTTAGGGAGGGAGTTCCAGGATTTTGTCCGTGTGGTGTAGGTACACCCACGGCGCTGTTAGGGAGGGAGTTCCAGGATTTTGTCCGTGTGGTGTAGGTACACCCACGGCGCTGTTAGGGAGGGAGTTCCAGGATTTTGTGCGTGTGGTGTACGTACACCCAGGGCGCTGTTAGGGAGGAAGTTCCAGGATTTTGTCCGTGTGGTGTAGGTACACCCACTGCGCTGTTAGGAAGGTAGTTCCAGGATTTTGTCCGTGTGGTGTAGGTACACCCACGGCGCTGTTAGGGAGGGAGTTCCAGGATTTTGTCCCTGTGGTGTAGGTACACCCACGGCGCTGTTAGGGAGGGAGTTCCAGGATTTTGTCCGTGTGGTGTAGGTACACCCACGGCGCTGTTAGGGAGGGTGTTCCAGGATTTTGTCCGTGTGGTGTAGGTACACCCACGGCGCTGTTAGGGATGGTGTTCCAGGATTTTGTCCGTGTGGTGTAGGTACACCCACGGCGCTGTTAGGGAGGGAGTTCCAGGATTTTGTCCGTGTGGTGTAGGTACACCCACGGCACTGTTAGGGAGGGAGTTCCAGGATTTTGTCCGTGTGGTGTAGGTACACCCAGGGCGCTGTAAGGGAGGAAGTTCCAGGATTTTGTCCGTGTGGTGTAGGTACACCCACTGCGCTGTTAGGAAGGGAGTTCCAGGATTTTGTCCGTGTGGTGTAGGTACACACACGGCGCTGTTAGGGAGGGAGTTCCAGGATTTTGTCCCTGTGGTGTAGGTACACCCACGGCGCTGTTAGGGAGGGAGTTCCAGGATTTTGTCCGTGTGGTGTAGGTACACCCACGGCGCTGTTAGGGAGGGAGTTCCAGGATTTTGTCCGTGTGGTGTAGTTACACCCACGGCGCTGTTAGGGAGGGAGTTCCAGGATTTTGTCCGTGTGGTGTAGGTACACCCACGGCGCTGTTAGGGAGGGAGTTCCAGGATTTTGTCCGTGTGGTGTAGGTACACCCACGGCGCTGTTAGGGAGGGAGGTCCAGGAATTTGTCCGTGTGGTGTAGGTACACCCACGACGCTGTAAGGGAGGGAGTTCCAGGATTTTGTCCGTGCGGTGTAGGTACACCCACGGCGCTGTTAGGGAGGGAGTTCCAGGATTTTGTCCGTGTGGTGTAGGTACACCCACGGCGCTGTTAGGGATGGTGTTCCAGGATTTTGTCCGTGTGGTGTAGGTACAAACACGGCGCTGTTAGGGAGGGAGTTCCAGGATTTTGTCCGTGTGGCGTAGGTACACCCACGGCGCTGTTAGGGCGGGAGTTCCAGGATTTTGTCCGTGTGGTGTAGGTACACCCACGGTGCTGTTAGGGAGAGAGTTCCTGGATTTTGTCCGTGTGGTGTAGGTACACCCACGGCGCTGTTAGGGAGGGAGTTCCAGGATTTTGTCCGTGTGGTGTAGGTACACCCACGGCGCTGTTAGGGAGGGAGTTCCAGGATTTTGTCCATGTGGTGTAGGTACACCCATGGCGCTGTTAGGGAGGGAGTTCCAGGATTTTGTCCGTGTGGTGTAGGTACACCCACGGCGCTGTTAAGGAGGGAGTTCCAGGATTTTGTCCGTGTGGTGTAGGTACACCCAGGGCGCTGTTAGGGAGGAAGTTCCAGGATTTTGTCCGTGTGGTGTAGGTACACCCACTGCGCTGTTAGGAAGGGAGTTCCAGGATTTTGTCCGTGTGGTGTAGGTACACACACGGCGCTGTTAGGGAGGGAGTTCCAGGATTTTGTCCCTGTGGTGTAGGTACACCCACGGCGCTGTTAGGGAGGGAGTTCCAGGATTTTGTCCGTGTGGTGTAGGTACACCCACGGCGCTGTTAGGGAGGGAGTTCCAGGATTTTGTCCGTGTGGTGTAGTTACACCCACGGCGCTGTTAGGGAGGGAGTTCCAGGATTTTGTCCGTGTGGTGTAGGTACACCCACGGCGCTGTTAGGGAGGGAGTTCCAGGATTTTGTCCGTGTGGTGTAGGTACACCCACGGCGCTGTTAGGGAGGGAGGTCCAGGAATTTGTCCGTGTGGTGTAGGTACACCCACGACGCTGTTAGGGAGGGAGTTCCAGGATTTTGTCCGTGCGGTGTAGGTACACCCACGGCGCTGTTAGGGAGGGAGTTCCAGGATTTTGTCCGTGTGGTGTAGGTACACCCACGGCGCTGTTAGGGATGGTGTTCCAGGATTTTGTCCGTGTGGTGTAGGTACACCCACGGCGCTGTTAGGGAGGGAGTTCCAGGATTTTGTCCGTGTGGCGTAGGTACACCCACGGCGCTGTTAGGGCGGGAGTTCCAGGATTTTGTCCGTGTGGTGTAGGTACACCCACGGTGCTGTTAGGGAGAGAGTTCCTGGATTTTGTCCGTGTGGTGTAGGTACACCCACGGCGCTGTTAGGGAGGGAGTTCCAGGATTTTGTCCGTATGGTGTAGGTACATCCATGGCGCGGTTAGGGAGGGAGTTCCAGGATTTTGTCCCTGTGGTGTAGGTACACCCACAGCGCTGTTAGGGAGGGAGTTCCAGGACTTTGTCCGTGTGGTGTAGGTACACCCACGGCGCTGTTAGGGAGGAAGTTCCAGGATTTTGTCCCTGTGGTGTAGGTACACCCACGGTGCTGTTAGGGAGGGAGTTCCGGGATTTTGTCTCTGTGGTGTAGGTACACCCACGGCGCTGTTAGGGAGGGAGTTCCAGGATTTTGTCCGTGTGGTGTAGGTACACCCACGGCGCTGTTAGGGAGGGAGTTCCAGGATTTTGTGCGTGTGGTGTACGTACACCCAGGGCGCTGTTAGGGAGGAAGTTCCAGGATTTTGTCCGTGTGGTGTAGGTACACCCACTGCGCTGTTAGGAAGGTAGTTCCAGGATTTTGTCCGTGTGGTGTAGGTACACCCACGGCGCTGTTAGGGAGGGAGTTCCAGGATTTTGACCCTGTGGTGTAGGTACACCCACGGCGCTGTTAGGGAGGGAGTTCCAGGATTTTGTCCGTGTGGTGTAGGTACACCCACGGCGCTGTTAGGGAGGGTGTTCCAGGATTTTGTCCGTGTGGTGTAGGTACACCCACGGCGCTGTTAGGGATGGTGTTCCAGGATTTTGTCCGTGTGGTGTAGGTACACCCACGGCGCTGTTAGGGAGGGAGTTCCAGGATTTTGTCCGTGTGGTGTAGGTACACCCACGGCACTGTTAGGGAGGGAGTTCCAGGATTTTGTCCGTGTGGTGTAGGTACACCCAGGGCGCTGTAAGGGAGGAAGTTCCAGGATTTTGTCCGTGTGGTGTAGGTACACCCACTGCGCTGTTAGGAAGGGAGTTCCAGGATTTTGTCCGTGTGGTGTAGGTACACACACGGCGCTGTTAGGGAGGGAGTTCCAGGATTTTGTCCCTGTGGTGTAGGTACACCCACGGCGCTGTTAGGGAGGGAGTTCCAGGATTTTGTCCGTGTGGTGTAGGTACACCCACGGCGCTGTTAGGGAGGGAGTTCCAGGATTTTGTCCGTGTGGTGTAGTTACACCCACGGCGCTGTTAGGGAGGGAGTTCCAGGATTTTGTCCGTGTGGTGTAGGTACACCCACGGCGCTGTTAGGGAGGGAGTTCCAGGATTTTGTCCGTGTGGTGTAGGTACACCCACGGCGCTGTTAGGGAGGGAGGTCCAGGAATTTGTCCGTGTGGTGTAGGTACACCCACGACGCTGTAAGGGAGGGAGTTCCAGGATTTTGTCCGTGCGGTGTAGGTACACCCACGGCGCTGTTAGGGAGGGAGTTCCAGGATTTTGTCCGTGTGGTGTAGGTACACCCACGGCGCTGTTAGGGATGGTGTTCCAGGATTTTGTCCGTGTGGTGTAGGTACAAACACGGCGCTGTTAGGGAGGGAGTTCCAGGATTTTGTCCGTGTGGCGTAGGTACACCCACGGTGCTGTTAGGGAGAGAGTTCCTGGATTTTGTCCGTGTGGTGTAGGTACACCCACGGCGCTGTTAGGGAGGGAGTTCCAGGATTTTGTCCGTGTGGTGTAGGTACACCCACGGCGCTGTTAGGGAGGGAGTTCCAGGATTTTGTCCATGTGGTGTAGGTACACCCATGGCGCTGTTAGGGAGGGAGTTCCAGGATTTTGTCCGTGTGGTGTAGGTACACCCACGGCGCTGTTAAGGAGGGAGTTCCAGGATTTTGTCCGTGTGGTGTAGGTACACCCAGGGCGCTGTTAGGGAGGAAGTTCCAGGATTTTGTCCGTGTGGTGTAGGTACACCCACTGCGCTGTTAGGAAGGGAGTTCCAGGATTTTGTCCGTGTGGTGTAGGTACACACACGGCGCTGTTAGGGAGGGAGTTCCAGGATTTTGTCCCTGTGGTGTAGGTACACCCACGGCGCTGTTAGGGAGGGAGTTCCAGGATTTTGTCCGTGTGGTGTAGGTACACCCACGGCGCTGTTAGGGAGGGAGTTCCAGGATTTTGTCCGTGTGGTGTAGTTACACCCACGGCGCTGTTAGGGAGGGAGTTCCAGGATTTTGTCCGTGTGGTGTAGGTACACCCACGGCGCTGTTAGGGAGGGAGTTCCAGGATTTTGTCCGTGTGGTGTAGGTACACCCACGGCGCTGTTAGGGAGGGAGGTCCAGGAATTTGTCCGTGTGGTGTAGGTACACCCACGACGCTGTTAGGGAGGGAGTTCC
Organism: Isurus oxyrinchus; assembly: GCA_026770705.1. Classification (NCBI taxonomy): domain Eukaryota; kingdom Metazoa; phylum Chordata; class Chondrichthyes; order Lamniformes; family Lamnidae; genus Isurus; species Isurus oxyrinchus. The sequence continues at coordinate 217,797 of JANJGN010000355.1, read as the reverse complement.
AGGATTTTGTCCGTGCGGTGTAGGTACACCCACGGCGCTGTTAGGGAGGGAGTTCCAGGATTTTGTCCGTGTGGTGTAGGTACACCCACGGCGCTGTTAGGGATGGTGTTCCAGGATTTTGTCCGTGTGGTGTAGGTACACCCACGGCGCTGTTAGGGAGGGAGTTCCAGGATTTTGTCCGTGTGGCGTAGGTACACCCACGGCGCTGTTAGGGCGGGAGTTCCAGGATTTTGTCCGTGTGGTGTAGGTACACCCACGGTGCTGTTAGGGAGAGAGTTCCTGGATTTTGTCCGTGTGGTGTAGGTACACCCACGGCGCTGTTAGGGAGGGAGTTCCAGGATTTTGTCCGTATGGTGTAGGTACATCCATGGCGCGGTTAGGGAGGGAGTTCCAGGATTTTGTCCCTGTGGTGTAGGTACACCCACAGCGCTGTTAGGGAGGGGAGTTCCAGGACTTTGTCCGTGTGGTGTAGGTACACCCACGGCGCTGTTAGGGAGGAAGTTCCAGGATTTTGTCCCTGTGGTGTAGGTACACCCACGGTGCTGTTAGGGAGGGAGTTCCGGGATTTTGTCTCTGTGGTGTAGGTACACCCACAGCGCTGTTAGGGAGGGAATTCCAGGATTTTGTCCGTGTGGTGTAGGTACACCCACGGCGCTGTTAGGGAGGGAGTTCCAGGATTTTGTCCCTGTGGTGTAGGTACACCCACCGTGCTGTTAGGGAGGGAGTTCCAGGATTTTTTCTGTGTGGTGTAGGTACACCCACGTCGCTGTTAGGGAGGGAGTTCCAGGATTTTGTCCCCTGTGGTGTAGGTACACCCACGGCGCTGTTAGGAGGGAGTTCCAGGATTTTGTCCGTGTGGTGTAGGTACACCCACGGCGCTGTTAGGGAGGGAGTTCCAGGATTTTGTCCGTGTGGTGTAGGTACAACCACGGCGCTGTTAGGGAGGGAGTTCCAGGATTTTGTCCGTGTGGTGTAGGTACACCCACGGCGCTGTTAGGGAGGGAGTTCCAGGATTTTGTCCGTGTGGTGTAGGTACACCCACGGCGCTGTTAGGGAGGGAATTCCAGGATTTTGTCCCTGTGGTGTAGGTACACCCACGGCACTGTTAGGGAGGGAGTTCCAGGATTTTGTCCGTGTGGTGAAGGTACACCCACGGCGCTGTTAGGGAGGGAGTTCCAGGATTTTGTCCGTGTGGTGTAGGTACACCCACGGCGCTGTTAGGGAGGGAGTTCCAGGATTTTGTCCGTGTGGTGTAGGTACACCCACGGCGCTGTTAGGGAGGGAGTTCCAGGATTTTGTCCCTGTGGTGTAGGTACACCCACGGCGCTGTTAGGGAGGGAGTTCCAGGATTTTGTCCATGTGGTGTAGGTACACCCACGGCGCTGTTAAGGAGGGAGTTCCAGGATTTTGTCCGTGTGGTGTAGGTACACCCAAGGCGCTGTTAAGGAGGGAGTTCCAGGATTTTGTCCGTGTGGTGTAGGTACACTCACGGTGCTGTTAGGGAGGGAGTTCCAGGATTTTGTCCGTGTGGTGTAGGTACACCCACAGCGCTGTTAGGGAGGGAGTTCCGGGATTTTGTCCGTGTGGTGTAGGTACACCCACGGCGCTGTTAGGGAGGGAGTTCCGGGATTTTGTCCGTGTGGTGTAGGTACACCCACTGCGCTGTTAGGAAGGGAGTTCCAGGATTTTGTCCGTGTGGTGTAGGTACACCCACGGCGCTGTTAGGGAGGGAGTTCCAGGATTTTGTCCCTGTGGTGTAGGTACACCCACGGCGCTGTTAGGGAGGGAGTTCCAGGATTTTGTCCGTGTGGTGTAGGTACACCCACGGCGCTGTTAGGGAGGGAGTTCCAGGATTTTGTCCGTGTGGTGTAGGTACACCCACGGCGCTGTTAGGGAGGGAGTTCCAGGATTTTGTCCGTGTGGTGTAGGTACACCCACGGCGCTGTTAGGGAGGGAGGTCCAGGATTTTGTCCGTGTGGTGTAGGTACACCCACGGCGCTGTTAGGGAGGGTGTTCCAGGATTTTGTCCGTGTGGTGTAGGTACACCCACGGCGCTGTTAGGGAGGGAGTTCCAGGATTTTGTCCGTGTGGTGTAGGTACACCCACGGCGCTGTTAGGGAGGGAGTTCCAGGATTTTGTCCGTGTGGTGTAGGTACACCCACGGCGCTGTTAGGGTGGGAGTTCCAGGATTTTGTCCGTGTGGTGTAGGTACACCCACGGCGCTGTTAGGGAGTGAGTTCCAGGATTTTGTCCGTGTGGTGTAGGTACACCCACGGCGCTGTTAGGGATGGTTTTCCAGGATTTTGTCCGTGTGGTGTAGGTACACCCACGGCGCTGTTAGGGAGGGAGTTCCAGGATTTTGTCCGTGTGGTGTAGGTACACCCACGGCGCTGTTAGGGCGGGAGTTCCAGGATTTTGTCCGTGTGGTGTAGGTACACCCACGGCGCTGTTAGGGAGGGAGTTCCAGGATTGTCCGTGTGGTGTAGGTACACCCACGGTGCTGTTAGGGAGAGAGTTCCTGGATTTTGTCCGTGTGGTGTAGGTACACCCACGGCGCTGTTAGGGAGGGAGTTCCAGGATTTTATCCCGTGTGGTGTAGGTACACCCATGGCGCTGTTAGGGAGAGAGTTCCTGGATTTTGTCCGTGTGGTGTAGGTACACCCACGGCGCTGTTAGGGAGGGAGTTCCAGGATTTTGTCCATGTGGTGTAGGTACACCCATGGCGCTGTTAGGGAGGGAGTTCCAGGATTTTGTCTGTGTGGTGTAGGTACACCTACGTCGCTGTTAGGGAGGGAGTTCCAGGATTTTGTCCGTGTGGTGTAGGTACACCCACGGCGCTGTTAGGGAGGGTTTTCCAGGATTTTGTCCGTGTGGTGTAGGTACACCCACGGCGCTGTTAAGGAGGGAGTTCCAGGATTTTGTCCGTGTGGTGTAGGTACACCCACGGCGCTGTTAGGGAGGGAGTTCCAGGATTTTGTCCCCTGTGGTGTAGGTACACCCACAGTGCTGTTAGGGAGGGAGTTCCAGGATTTTGTCCGTGTGGTGTAGATACACCCACAGCGCTGTTAGGGAGGGAGTTCCAGGATTTTGTCCGTGTGGTGTAGGTACACCCACGGCGCTGTTAGGGAGGGTGTTCCAGGATTTTGTCCCTGTGTGTGGTGTAGGTACACCCACGGCGCTGTTAGGGAGGGAGTTCCAGGATTTTGTCCCTGTGGTGTAGGTACACCCACGGCGCTGTTAGGGAGGGAGTTCCAGGATTTTGTCCGTGTGGTGTAGGTACACCCACGGCGCTGTTAGGGAGGGTGTTCCAGGATTTTGTCCGTGTGGTGTAGGTACACCCACGGCGCTGTTAGGGATGGTGTTCCAGGATTTTGTCCGTGTGGTGTAGGTACACCCACGGCGCTGTTAGGGATGGTGTTCCAGGATTTTGTCCGTGTGGTGTAGGTACACCCACGGCGCTGTTCGGGAGGGAGCTCCAGGATTTTGTCCGTGTGGTGCAGGTACACCCACGGTGCTGTTAGGGAGGGAGTTCCAGTATTTTGTCCGTGTGGTGTAGGTACACCCACGGCGCTGTTAGGGAGGGAGTACCAGGATTTTGTCCGTGTGGTGTAGGTACACCCACAGCGCTGTTAGGGAGGGAGTTCCAGGATTTTGTCCGTGTGGTGTAGGTACACCCACGGCGCTGTTAGGGAGGGAGTTCCAGGATTTTGTCCGTGTGGTGTAGGTACACCCACGGCGCTGTTAGGGAGGGAGTTCCAGGATTTTGTCCCTGTGTGTGGTGTAGGTACACCCACGGCGCTGTTAGGGAGGGAGTTCCAGGATTTTGTCTGTGTGGTGTAGGTACACCCACGGCGCTGTTAGGGAGGGAGTTCCAGGATTTTGTCCGTGTGGTGTAGGTACACCCTCGGTGCTGTTAGGGAGGGAGTTCCGGGATTTTGTCCCTCTGGTTTAGGTACACCCACAGCGCTGTTAGGGAGGGAGTTCCAGGATTTTGTCCGTGTGGTGTAGGTACACCCACGGCGCTGTCAGGGAGGGAGTTCCAGGATTTTGTCCGTGTGGTGTAGGTACACCCACGGCGCTGTTAGGGAGGGAATTCCAGGATTTTGTCCGTGTGGTGTAGGTACACCCACGGCGCTGTTAGGGAGGGAGTTCCAGGATTTTGTCCGTGTGATGTACGTACACCCACGGCGCTGTTAGGGAGGGAGTTCCAGGATTTTGTCCCTGTGGTGTAGGTACACCCACCGTGCTGTTAGGGAGGGAGTTCCAGGATTTTGTCTGTGTGGTGTAGGTACACCCACGGCGCTGTTAGGGAGGGAGTTCCAGGATTTTGTCCGTGTGGTGTAGGTACACCCACGGCGCTGTTAGGGAGGGAGTTCCAGGATTTTGTCCCTGTGGGGTAGGTACACCCACGGCGCTGTTAGGTAGGAAGTTCCAGGATTTTGTCCCTGTGGTGTAGGTACACCCACGGCGCTGTTAGGGAGGGAGTTCCAGGATTTTGTCCGTGTGGTGTAGGTACACCCACGGCGCTGTTAGGGAGGGAGTTCCAGGATTTTGTCCGTGTGGTGTAGGTACACCCACGGCGCTGTTAGGGAGGGAGTTCCAGGATTTTGTCCGTGTGGTGTAGGTACACCCACGGCGCTGTTAGGGAGGGAGTTCCAGGATTTTGTCCGTGTGGTGTAGGTACACCCACAGCGCTGTTAGGGAGGGAGTTCCAGGATTTTGTCCCTGTGTGTGGTGTAGGTACACCCACTGCGCTGTTAGGAAGGTAGTTCCAGGATTTTGTCCGTGTGGTGTAGGTACACCCACGGCGCTGTTAGGGAGGGAGTTCCAGGATTTTGTCCCTGTGGTGTAGGTACACCCACGGCGCTGTTAGGGAGGGAGTTCCAGGATTTTGTCCGTGTGGTGTAGGTACACCCACGGCGCTGTTAGGGAGGGTGTTCCAGGATTTTGTCCGTGTGGTGTAGGTACACCCACGGCGCTGTTAGGGATGGTGTTCCAGGATTTTGTCCGTGTGGTGTAGGTACACCCACGGCGCTGTTAGGGAGGGAGTTCCAGGATTTTGTCCGTGTGGTGTAGGTACACCCACGGCACTGTTAGGGAGGGAGTTCCAGGATTTTGTCCGTGTGGTGTAGGTACACCCAGGGCGCTGTTAGGGAGGAAGTTCCAGGATTTTGTCCGTGTGGTGTAGGTACACCCACTGCGCTGTTAGGAAGGGAGTTCCAGGATTTTGTCCGTGTGGTGTAGGTACACACACGGCGCTGTTAGGGAGGGAGTTCCAGGATTTTGTCCCTGTGGTGTAGGTACACCCACGGCGCTGTTAGGGAGGGAGTTCCAGGATTTTGTCCGTGTGGTGTAGGTACACCCACGGCGCTGTTAGGGAGGGAGTTCCAGGATTTTGTCCGTGTGGTGTAGTTACACCCACGGCGCTGTTAGGGAGGGAGTTCCAGGATTTTGTCCGTGTGGTGTAGGTACACCCACGGCGCTGTTAGGGAGGGAGTTCCAGGATTTTGTCCGTGTGGTGTAGGTACACCCACGGCGCTGTTAGGGAGGGAGGTCCAGGAATTTGTCCGTGTGGTGTAGGTACACCCACGACGCTGTAAGGGAGGGAGTTCCAGGATTTTGTCCGTGCGGTGTAGGTACACCCACGGCGCTGTTAGGGAGGGAGTTCCAGGATTTTGTCCGTGTGGTGTAGGTACACCCACGGCGCTGTTAGGGATGGTGTTCCAGGATTTTGTCCGTGTGGTGTAGGTACAAACACGGCGCTGTTAGGGAGGGAGTTCCAGGATTTTGTCCGTGTGGCGTAGGTACACCCACGGCGCTGTTAGGGCGGGAGTTCCAGGATTTTGTCCGTGTGGTGTAGGTACACCCACGGTGCTGTTAGGGAGAGAGTTCCTGGATTTTGTCCGTGTGGTGTAGGTACACCCACGGCGCTGTTAGGGAGGGAGTTCCAGGATTTTGTCCGTGTGGTGTAGGTACACCCACGGCGCTGTTAGGGAGGGAGTTCCAGGATTTTGTCCATGTGGTATAGGTACACCCATGGCGCTGTTAGGGAGGGAGTTCCAGGATTTTGTCCGTGTGGTGTAGGTACACCCACGGCGCTGTTAAGGAGGGAGTTCCAGGATTTTGTCCGTGTGGTGTAGGTACACCCAGGGCGCTGTTAGGGAGGAAGTTCCAGGATTTTGTCCGTGTGGTGTAGGTACACCCACTGCGCTGTTAGGAAGGGAGTTCCAGGATTTTGTCCGTGTGGTGTAGGTACACACACGGCGCTGTTAGGGAGGGAGTTCCAGGATTTTGTCCCTGTGGTGTAGGTACACCCACGGCGCTGTTAGGGAGGGAGTTCCAGGATTTTGTCCGTGTGGTGTAGGTACACCCACGGCGCTGTTAGGGAGGGAGTTCCAGGATTTTGTCCGTGTGGTGTAGTTACACCCACGGCGCTGTTAGGGAGGGAGTTCCAGGATTTTGTCCGTGTGGTGTAGGTACACCCACGGCGCTGTTAGGGAGGGAGTTCCAGGATTTTGTCCGTGTGGTGTAGGTACACCCACGGCGCTGTTAGGGAGGGAGGTCCAGGAATTTGTCCGTGTGGTGTAGGTACACCCACGACGCTGTTAGGGAGGGAGTTCCAGGATTTTGTCCGTGCGGTGTAGGTACACCCACGGCGCTGTTAGGGAGGGAGTTCCAGGATTTTGTCCGTGTGGTGTAGGTACACCCACGGCGCTGTTAGGGAGGGAGTTCCAGGATTTTGTCCGTGTGGTGTAGGTACACCCACGGCGCTGTTAGGGATGGTGTTCCAGGATTTTGTCCGTGTGGTGTAGGTACACCCACGGCGCTGTTAGGGAGGGAGTTCCAGGATTTTGTCCGTGTGGCGTAGGTACACCCACGGCGCTGTTAGGGCGGGAGTTCCAGGATTTTGTCCGTGTGGTGTAGGTACACCCACGGTGCTGTTAGGGAGAGAGTTCCTGGATTTTGTCCGTGTGGTGTAGGTACACCCACGGCGCTGTTAGGGAGGGAGTTCCAGGATTTTGTCCGTGTGGTGTAGGTACACCCACGGCGCTGTTAGGGAGGGAGTTCCAGGATTTTGTCCATGTGGTGTAGGTACACCCATGGCGCTGTTAGGGAGGGAGTTCCAGGATTTTGTCCGTGTGGTGTAGGTACACCCACGGCGCTGTTAAGGAGGGAGTTCCAGGATTTTGTCCGTGTGGTGTAGGTACACCCACGGCGCTGTTAGGGAGGGAGTTCCAGGATTTTGTCCGTGTGGTGTATGTACACCCACGGCGCTGTTAGGGAGGGAGTTCCAGGATTTTGTCCCTGTGTGTGGTGTAGGTACACCCACGGCGCTGTTAGGGAGGGAGTTCCATGATTTTGTCCGTATGGTGTAGGTACATCCATGGCGCGGTTAGGGAGGGAGTTCCAGGATTTTGTCCCTGTGGTGTAGGTACACCCACAGCGCTGTTAGGGAGGGAGTTCCAGGACTTTGTCCGTGTGGTGTAGGTACACCCACGGCGCTGTTAGGGAGGAAGTTCCAGGATTTTGTCCCTGTGGTGTAGGTACACCCACGGTGCTGTTAGGGAGGGAGTTCCGGGATTTTGTCTCTGTGGTGTAGGTACACCCACAGCGCTGTTAGGGAGGGAATTCCAGGATTTTGTCCGTGTGGTGTAGGTACACCCACGGCGCTGTTAGGGAGGGAGTTCCAGGATTTTGTCCCTGTGGTGTAGGTACACCCACCGTGCTGTTAGGGAGGGAGTTCCAGGATTTTTTCTGTGTGGTGTAGGTACACCCACGTCGCTGTTAGGGAGGGAGTTCCAGGATTTTGTCCCCTGTGGTGTAGGTACACCCACGGCGCTGTTAGGGAGGGAGTTCCAGGATTTTGTCCGTGTGGTGTAGGTACACCCACAGTGCTGTTAGGGAGAGAGTTCCAGGATTTTGTCCGTGTGGTGTAGGTACACCCACGGCGCTGTTAGGGAGGGAGTTCCAGGATTTTGTCCGTGTGGTGTAGGTACACCCACGGCGCTGTTAGGGAGGGAGTTCCAGGATTTTGTCCGTGTGGTGTAGGTACACCCACGGCGCTGTTAGGGAGGGAGTTCCAGGATTTTGTCCGTGTGGTGTAGGTACACCCACGGCGCTGTTAGGGAGGGAATTCCAGGATTTTGTCCCTGTGGTGTAGGTACACCCACGGCACTGTTAGGGAGGGAGTTCCAGGATTTTGTCCGTGTGGTGAAGGTACACCCACGGCGCTGTTAGGGAGGGAGTTCCAGGATTTTGTCCGTGTGGTGTAGGTACACCCACGGCGCTGTTAGGGAGGGAGTTCCAGGATTTTGTCCGTGTGGTGTAGGTACACCCACGGCGCTGTTAGGGAGGGAGTTCCAGGATTTTGTCCCTGTGGTGTAGGTACACCCACGGCGCTGTTAGGGAGGGAGTTCCAGGATTTTGTCCATGTGGTGTAGGTACACCCACGGCGCTGTTAAGGAGGGAGTTCCAGGATTTTGTCCGTGTGGTGTAGGTACACCCAAGGCGCTGTTAAGGAGGGAGTTCCAGGATTTTGTCCGTGTGGTGTAGGTACACTCACGGTGCTGTTAGGGAGGGAGTTCCAGGATTTTGTCCGTGTGGTGTAGGTACACCCACAGCGCTGTTAGGGAGGGAGTTCCGGGATTTTGTCCGTGTGGTGTAGGTACACCCACGGCGCTGTTAGGGAGGGAGTTCCGGGATTTTGTCCGTGTGGTGTAGGTACACCCACTGCGCTGTTAGGAAGGGAGTTCCAGGATTTTGTCCGTGTGGTGTAGGTACACCCACGGCGCTGTTAGGGAGGGAGTTCCAGGATTTTGTCCCTGTGGTGTAGGTACACCCACGGTGCTGTTAGGGAGGGAGTTCCAGGATTTTGTCCGTGTGGTGTAGGTACACCCACGGCGCTGTTAGGGAGGGAGTTCCAGGATTTTGTCCGTGTGGTGTAGGTACACCCACGGCGCTGTTAGGGAGGGAGTTCCAGGATTTTGTCCGTGTGGTGTAGGTACACCCACGGCGCTGTTAGGGAGGGAGGTCCAGGATTTTGTCCGTGTGGTGTAGGTACACCCACGGCGCTGTTAGGGAGGGTGTTCCAGGATTTTGTCCGTGTGGTGTAGGTACACCCACGGCGCTGTTAGGGAGGGAGTTCCAGGATTTTGTCCGTGTGGTGTAGGTACACCCACGGCGCTGTTAGGGAGGGAGTTCCAGGATTTTGTCCGTGTGGTGTAGGTACACCCACGGCGCTGTTAGGGTGGGAGTTCCAGGATTTTGTCCGTGTGGTGTAGGTACACCCACGGCGCTGTTAGGGAGTGAGTTCCAGGATTTTGTCCGTGTGGTGTAGGTACACCCACGGCGCTGTTAGGGATGGTTTTCCAGGATTTTGTCCGTGTGGTGTAGGTACACCCACGGCGCTGTTAGGGAGGGAGTTCCAGGATTTTGTCCGTGTGGTGTAGGTACACCCACGGCGCTGTTAGGGCGGGAGTTCCAGGATTTTGTCCGTGTGGTGTAGGTACACCCACGGCGCTGTTAGGGAGGGAGTTCCAGGATTGTCCGTGTGGTGTAGGTACACCCACGGTGCTGTTAGGGAGAGAGTTCCTGGATTTTGTCCGTGTGGTGTAGGTACACCCACGGCGCTGTTAGGGAGGGAGTTCCAGGATTTTATCCCGTGTGGTGTAGGTACACCCATGGCGCTGTTAGGGAGAGAGTTCCTGGATTTTGTCCGTGTGGTGTAGGTACACCCACGGCGCTGTTAGGGAGGGAGTTCCAGGATTTTGTCCATGTGGTGTAGGTACACCCATGGCGCTGTTAGGGAGGGAGTTCCAGGATTTTGTCTGTGTGGTGTAGGTACAGCTACGTCGCTGTTAGGGAGGGAGTTCCAGGATTTTGTCCGTGTGGTGTAGGTACACCCACGGCGCTGTTAGGGAGGGTTTTCCAGGATTTTGTCCGTGTGGTGTAGGTACACCCACGGCGCTGTTAAGGAGGGAGTTCCAGGATTTTGTCCGTGTGGTGTAGGTACACCCACGGCGCTGTTAGGGAGGGAGTTCCAGGATTTTGTCCCCTGTGGTGTAGGTACACCCACAGTGCTGTTAGGGAGGGAGTTCCAGGATTTTGTCCGTGTGGTGTAGATACACCCACAGCGCTGTTAGGGAGGGAGTTCCAGGATTTTGTCCGTGTGGTGTAGGTACACCCACGGCGCTGTTAGGGAGGGTGTTCCAGGATTTTGTCCCTGTGTGTGGTGTAGGTACACCCACGGCGCTGTTAGGGAGGGAGTTCCAGGATTTTGTCCCTGTGGTGTAGGTACACCCACGGCGCTGTTAGGGAGGGAGTTCCAGGATTTTGTCCGTGTGGTGTAGGTACACCCACGGCGCTGTTAGGGAGGGTGTTCCAGGATTTTGTCCGTGTGGTGTAGGTACACCCACGGCGCTGTTAGGGATGGTGTTCCAGGATTTTGTCCGTGTGGTGTAGGTACACCCACGGCGCTGTTAGGGAGGGAGTTCCAGGATTTTGTCCCTGTGGTGTAGGTACACCCACGGCGCTGTTAAGGAGGGAGTTCCAGGATTTTGTCCGTGTGGTGTAGGTACACCCAAGGCGCTGTTAAGGAGGGAGTTCCAGGATTTTGTCCGTGTGGTGTAGGTACACTCACGGTGCTGTTAGGGAGGGAGTTCCAGGATTTTGTCCGTGTGGTGTAGGTACACCCACAGCGCTGTTAGGGAGGGAGTTCCGGGATTTTGTCCGTGTGGTGTAGGTACACCCACGGCGCTGTTAGGGAGGGAGTTCCGGGATTTTGTCCGTGTGGTGTAGGTACACCCACTGCGCTGTTAGGAAGGGAGTTCCAGGATTTTGTCCGTGTGGTGTAGGTACACCCACGGCGCTGTTAGGGAGGGAGTTCCAGGATTTTGTCCCTGTGGTGTAGGTACACCCACGGCGCTGTTAGGGAGGGAGTTCCAGGATTTTGTCCGTGTGGTGTAGGTACACCCACGGCGCTGTTAGGGAGGGAGTTCCAGGATTTTGTCCGTGTGGTGTAGGTACACCCACGGCGCTGTTAGGGAGGGAGTTCCAGGATTTTGTCCGTGTGGTGTAGGTACACCCACGGCGCTGTTAGGGAGGGAGGTCCAGGATTTTGTCCGTGTGGTGTAGGTACACCCACGGCGCTGTTAGGGAGGGTGTTCCAGGATTTTGTCCGTGTGGTGTAGGTACACCCACGGCGCTGTTAGGGAGGGAGTTCCAGGATTTTGTCCGTGTGGTGTAGGTACACCCACGGCGCTGTTAGGGAGGGAGTTCCAGGATTTTGTCCGTGTGGTGTAGGTACACCCACGGCGCTGTTAGGGTGGGAGTTCCAGGATTTTGTCCGTGTGGTGTAGGTACACCCACGGCGCTGTTAGGGAGTGAGTTCCAGGATTTTGTCCGTGTGGTGTAGGTACACCCACGGCGCTGTTAGGGATGGTTTTCCAGGATTTTGTCCGTGTGGTGTAGGTACACCCACGGCGCTGTTAGGGAGGGAGTTCCAGGATTTTGTCCGTGTGGTGTAGGTACACCCACGGCGCTGTTAGGGCGGGAGTTCCAGGATTTTGTCCGTGTGGTGTAGGTACACCCACGGCGCTGTTAGGGAGGGAGTTCCAGGATTGTCCGTGTGGTGTAGGTACACCCACGGTGCTGTTAGGGAGAGAGTTCCTGGATTTTGTCCGTGTGGTGTAGGTACACCCACGGCGCTGTTAGGGAGGGAGTTCCAGGATTTTATCCCGTGTGGTGTAGGTACACCCATGGCGCTGTTAGGGAGAGAGTTCCTGGATTTTGTCCGTGTGGTGTAGGTACACCCACGGCGCTGTTAGGGAGGGAGTTCCAGGATTTTGTCCATGTGGTGTAGGTACACCCATGGCGCTGTTAGGGAGGGAGTTCCAGGATTTTGTCTGTGTGGTGTAGGTACACCTACGTCGCTGTTAGGGAGGGAGTTCCAGGATTTTGTCCGTGTGGTGTAGGTACACCCACGGCGCTGTTAGGGAGGGTTTTCCAGGATTTTGTCCGTGTGGTGTAGGTACACCCACGGCGCTGTTAAGGAGGGAGTTCCAGGATTTTGTCCGTGTGGTGTAGGTACACCCACGGCGCTGTTAGGGAGGGAGTTCCAGGATTTTGTCCCCTGTGGTGTAGGTACACCCACAGTGCTGTTAGGGAGGGAGTTCCAGGATTTTGTCCGTGTGGTGTAGATACACCCACAGCGCTGTTAGGGAGGGAGTTCCAGGATTTTGTCCGTGTGGTGTAGGTACACCCACGGCGCTGTTAGGGAGGGTGTTCCAGGATTTTGTCCCTGTGTGTGGTGTAGGTACACCCACGGCGCTGTTAGGGAGGGAGTTCCAGGATTTTGTCCCTGTGGTGTAGGTACACCCACGGCGCTGTTAGGGAGGGAGTTCCAGGATTTTGTCCGTGTGGTGTAGGTACACCCACGGCGCTGTTAGGGAGGGTGTTCCAGGATTTTGTCCGTGTGGTGTAGGTACACCCACGGCGCTGTTAGGGATGGTGTTCCAGGATTTTGTCCGTGTGGTGTAGGTACACCCACGGCGCTGTTAGGGAGGGAGTTCCAGGATTTTGTCCCTGTGGTGTAGGTACACCCACGGCACTGTTAGGGAGGGAGTTCCAGGATTTTGTCCGTGTGGTGTAGGTACACCCAGGGCGCTGTTAGGGAGGAAGTTCCAGGATTTTGTCCGTGTCGTGTAGGTACACCCACTGCGCTGTTAGGAAGGGAGTTCCAGGATTTTGTCCGTGTGGTGTAGGTACACACACGGCGCTGTTAGGGAGGGAGTTCCAGGATTTTGTCCCTGTGGTGTATGTACACCCACGGCGCTGTTAGGGAGGGAGTTCCAGGATTTTGTCCGTGTGGTGTAGGTACACCCACGGCGCTGTTAGGGAGGGAGTTCCAGGATTTTGTCCGTGTGGTGTAGTTACACCCACGGCGCTGTTAGGGAGGGAGTTCCAGGATTTTGTCCGTGTGGTGTAGGTACACCCACGGCGCTGTTAGGGAGGGAGTTCCAGGATTTTGTCCGTGTGGTGTAGGTACACCCACGGCGCTGTTAGGGAGGGAGGTCCAGGAATTTGTCCGTGTGGTGTAGGTACACCCACGACGCTGTTAGGGAGGGAGTTCCAGGATTTTGTCCGTGCGGTGTAGGTACACCCACGGCGCTGTTAGGGAGGGAGTTCCAGGATTTTGTCCGTGTGGTGTAGGTACACCCACGGCGCTGTTAGGGATGGTGTTCCAGGATTTTGTCCGTGTGGTGTAGGTACACCCACGGCGCTGTTAGGGAGGGAGTTCCAGGATTTTGTCCGTGTGGCGTAGGTACACCCACGGCGCTGTTAGGGCGGGAGTTCCAGGATTTTGTCCGTGTGGTGTAGGTACACCCACGGCGCTGTTAGGGAGGGAGTTCCTGGATTTTGTCCGTGTGGTGTAGGTACACCCACGGCGCTGTTAGGGAGGGAGTTCCAGGATTTTGTCCGTGTGGTGTAGGTACACCCACGGCGCTGTTAGGGAGGGAGTTCCAGGATTTTGTCCATGTGGTGTAGGTACACCCATGGCGCTGTTAGGGAGGGAGTTCCAGGATTTTGTCCGTGTGGTGTAGGTACACCCACGGCGCTGTTAAGGAGGGAGTTCCAGGATTTTGTCCGTGTGGTGTAGGTACACCCACGGCGCTGTTAGGGAGGGAGTTCCAGGATTTTGTCCGTGTGGTGTAGGTACACCCACGGCGCTGTTAGGGAGGGAGTTCCAGGATTTTGTCCCTGTGTGTGGTGTAGGTACACCCACGGCGCTGTTAGGGAGGGAGTTCCATGATTTTGTCCGTATGGTGTAGGTACATCCATGGCGCGGTTAGGGAGGGAGTTCCAGGATTTTGTCCCTGTGGTGTAGGTACACCCACAGCGCTGTTAGGGAGGGAGTTCCAGGACTTTGTCCGTGGGGTGTAGGTACACCCACGGCGCTGTTAGGGAGGAAGTTCCAGGATTTTGTCCCTGTGGTGTAGGTACACCCACAGCGCTGTTAGGGAGGGAGTTCCGGGATTTTGTCTCTGTGGTGTAGGTACACCCACAGCGCTGTTAGGGAGGGAATTCCAGGATTTTGTCCGTGTGGTGTAGGTACACCCACGGCGCTGTTAGGGAGGGAGTTCCGGGATTTTGTCTCTGTGGTGTAGGTACACCCACGGTGCTGTTAGGGAGGGAGTTCCGGGATTTTGTCTCTGTGGTGTAGGTACACCCACAGCGCTGTTAGGGAGGGAATTCCACGATTTTGTCCGTGTGGTGTAGGTACACCCACGGCGCTGTTAGGGAGGGAGTTCCAGGATTTTGTCCCCTGTGGTGTAGGTACACCCACGGCGCTGTTAGGGAGGGAGTTCCAGGATTTTGTCCGTGTGGTGTAGGTACACCCACGGCGCTGTTAGGGAGGGAGTTCCAGGATTTTGTCCGTGTGGTGTAGGTACAACCACGGCGCTGTTAGGGAGGGAGTTCCAGGATTTTGTCCGTGTGGTGTAGGTACACCCACGGCGCTGTTAGGGAGGGAGTTCCAGGATTTTGTCCGTGTGGTGTAGGTACACCCACGGCGCTGTTAGGGAGGGAATTCCAGGATTTTGTCCCTGTGGTGTAGGTACACCCACGGCACTGTTAGGGAGGGAGTTCCAGGATTTTGTCCGTGTGGTGAAGGTACACCCACGGCGCTGTTAGGGAGGGAGTTCCAGGATTTTGTCCGTGTGGTGTAGGTACACCCACGGCGCTGTTAGGGAGGGAGTTCCAGGATTTTGTCCGTGTGGTGTAGGTACACCCACGGCGCTGTTAGGGAGGGAGTTCCAGGATTTTGTCCCTGTGGTGTAGGTACACCCACGGCGCTGTTAGGGAGGGAGTTCCAGGATTTTGTCCATGTGGTGTAGGTACACCCACGGCGCTGTTAAGGAGGGAGTTCCAGGATTTTGTCCGTGTGGTGTAGGTACACCCACGGCGCTGTTAAGGAGGGAGTTCCAGGATTTTGTCCGTGTGGTGTAGGTACACTCACGGTGCTGTTAGGGAGGGAGTTCCAGGATTTTGTCCGTGTGGTGTAGGTACACCCACAGCGCTGTTAGGGAGGGAGTTCCGGGATTTTGTCCGTGTGGTGTAGGTACACCCACGGCGCTGTTAGGGAGGGAGTTCCGGGATTTTGTCCGTGTGGTGTAGGTACACCCACTGCGCTGTTAGGAAGGGAGTTCCAGGATTTTGTCCGTGTGGTGTAGGTACACCCACGGCGCTGTTAGGGAGGGAGTTCCAGGATTTTGTCCCTGTGGTGTAGGTACACCCACGGCGCTGTTAGGGAGGGAGTTCCAGGATTTTGTCCGTGTGGTGTAGGTACACCCACGGCGCTGTTAGGGAGGGAGTTCCAGGATTTTGTCCGTGTGGTGTAGGTACACCCACGGCGCTGTTAGGGAGGGAGTTCCAGGATTTTGTCCGTGTGGTGTAGGTACACCCACGGCGCTGTTAGGGAGGGAGGTCCAGGATTTTGTCCGTGTGGTGTAGGTACACCCACGGCGCTGTTAGGGAGGGTGTTCCAGGATTTTGTCCGTGTGGTGTAGGTACACCCACGGCGCTGTTAGGGAGGGAGTTCCAGGATTTTGTCCGTGTGGTGTAGGTACACCCACGGCGCTGTTAGGGATGGTGTTCCAGGATTTTGTCAGTGTGGTGTAGGTACACCCACGGCGCTGTTAGGGTGGGAGTTCCAGGATTTTGTCCGTGTGGTGTAGGTACACCCACGGCGCTGTTAGGGAGTGAGTTCCAGGATTTTGTCCGTGTGGTGTAGGTACACCCACGGCGCTGTTAGGGATGGTTTTCCAGGATTTTGTCCGTGTGGTGTAGGTACACCCACGGCGCTGTTAGGGAGGGAGTTCCAGGATTTTGTCCGTGTGGTGTAGGTACACCCACGGCGCTGTTAGGGCGGGAGTTCCAGGATTTTGTCCGTGTGGTGTAGGTACACCCACGGCGCTGTTAGGGAGGGAGTTCCAGGATTGTCCGTGTGGTGTAGGTACACCCACGGTGCTGTTAGGGAGAGAGTTCCTGGATTTTGTCCGTGTGGTGTAGGTACACCCACGGCGCTGTTAGGGAGGGAGTTCCAGGATTTTATCCCGTGTGGTGTAGGTACACCCATGGCGCTGTTAGGGAGAGAGTTCCTGGATTTTGTCCGTGTGGTGTAGGTACACCCACGGCGCTGTTAGGGAGGGAGTTCCAGGATTTTGTCCATGTGGTGTAGGTACACCCACGGCGCTGTTAGGGAGGGAGTTCCAGGATTTTGTCCGTGTGGTGTAGGTACACCCACAGCGCTGTTAGGGAGGGAGTTCCAGGATTTTGTCCGTGTGGTGTAGGTACACCCACGGCGCTGTTGGGGAGGGAGTTCCAGGATTTTGTCCGTGTGGTGTAGGTACACCCACGGCGCTGTTAGGGAGGGTGTTCCAGGATTTTGTCCGTGTGGTGTAGGTACACCCACGGCGCTGTTAAGGAGGGAGTTCCAGGATTTTGTCCGTGTGGTGTAGGTACACCCACGGCGCTGTTAGGGAGGGAGTTCCAGGATTTTGTCCCCTGTGGTGTAGGTACACCCACAGTGCTGTTAGGGAGGGAGTTCCAGGATTTTGTCCGTGTGGTGTAGATACACCCACAGCGCTGTTAGGGAGGGAGTTCCAGGATTTTGTCCGTGTGGTGTAGGTACACCCACGGCGCTGTTAGGGAGGGTGTTCCAGGATTTTGTCCCTGTGTGTGGTGTAGGTACACCCACGGCGCTGTTAGGGAGGGAGTTCCAGGATTTTGTCCGTGTGGTGTAGGTACACCCACGGCGCTGTTAGGGAGGGAGTTCCAGGATTTTGTCCGTGTGGTGTAGGTACATCCACGGCGCTGTTAGGGAGTGAGTTCCAGGATTTTGTCCGTGTGGTGTAGGTACACCCACGGTGCTGTTAGGGAGGGAGTTCCGGGATTTTGTCTCTGTGGTGTAGGTACACCCACAGCACTCTTAGGGAGGGAGTTCCAGGATTTTGTCCGTGTGGTGTAGGTACACCCACGGCGCTGTTAGGGAGGGAATTCCAGGATTTTGTCCGTGTGGTGTAGGTACACCCACGGCGCTGTTAGGGAGGGAGTTCCAGGATTTTGTCCCTGTGGTGTAGGTACACCCACCGTGCTGTTAGGGAGGGAGTTCCAGGATTTTGTCCGTGTGGTGTAGGTACACCCACGGCGCTGTTAGGGAGGGAGTTCCAGGATTTTGTCCGTGTGGTGTTGGAACACCCACGGCGCTGTTAGGGAGGGAGTTCCAGGATTTTGTCCGTGTGGTGTAGGTACACCCACGGCGCTGTTAGGGAGGGAGTTCCAGGATTTTGTCACGTGTGATGTAGGTACACCCATGGCGCTGTTAGGGAGGGAGGTCCAGGATTTTGTCCGTGTGGTGTAGGTACACCCACAGCGCTGTTAGGGAGCGAGTTCCAGGATTTTGTCCCCGTGTGGTGTAGGTACACCCAAGGCACTGTTAGGGAGGGAGTTCCGGGATTTTGTCCGTGTGGTGTAGTGTAGGTACATCCACGGCGCTGTTAGGGAGGGAGTTTTGGGATTTTGTCCGTGTGGTGTAGGTACACCCACGGCGCTGTTAGGGAGGGAGTTCCAGGATTTTGTCCGTGTGGTGTAGGTACACCCACAGTGCTGTTAGGGAGGGAGTTCCAGGATTTTGTCCGTCTGGTGTAGGTACACCCACGGCGCTGTTAGGGAGTTCCAGGATTTTGTCTGTGTGGTGTAGGTACACCCACGGTGCTGTTAGGGAGGGAGTTCCAGGATTTTGTCCGTGTGGTGTAGGTACACCCACAGTGCTGTTAGGGAGGGAGTTCCAGGATTTTGTCCGTCTGGTGTAGGTACACCCACGGCGCTGTTAGGGAGTTCCAGGATTTTGTCTGTGTGGTGTAGGTACACCCACGGCACTGTTAGGAAGGGAGTTCCAGGATTGTGTCCGTGTGGTGTAGGTACACCCACGGCGCTGTTAGGGAGGGAGTTCCAGGATTTTGTCCGTGTGGTGTAGGTAGACCCACGGCGCTGTTAGGGAGGGAGTTCCAGGATTTTGTCCCTGTGGGGTAGGTACACCCACGGCGCTGTTAGGTAGGAAGTTCCAGGATTTTGTCCCTGTGGTGTAGGTACACCCACGGCGCTGTTAGGGAGGGAGTTCCAGGATTTTGTCCGTGTGGTGTAGGTACACCCACGGCGCTGTTAGGGAGGGAGTTCCAGGATTTTGTCCGTGTGGTGTAGGTACACCCACGGCGCTGTTAGGGAGGGAGTTCCAGGATTTTGTCCGTGTGGTGTAGGTACACCCACGGCGCTGTTAGGGAGGGAGTTCCAGGATTTTGTCCGTGTGGTGTAGGTACACCCACGGCGCTGTTAGGGAGGGAGTTCCAGGATTTTGTGCGTGTGGTGTACGTACACCCAGGGCGCTGTTAGGGAGGAAGTTCCAGGATTTTGTCCGTGTGGTGTAGGTACACCCACTGCGCTGTTAGGAAGGTAGTTCCAGGATTTTGTCCGTGTGGTGTAGGTACACCCACGGCGCTGTTAGGGAGGGAGTTCCAGGATTTTGTCCCTGTGGTGTAGGTACACCCACGGCGCTGTTAGGGAGGGAGTTCCAGGATTTTGTCCGTGTGGTGTAGGTACACCCACGGCGCTGTTAGGGAGGGAGTTCCAGGATTTTGTCCGTGTGGTGTAGGTACACCCACTGCGCTGTTAGGAAGGGAGTTCCAGGATTTTGTCCGTGTGGTGTAGGTACACACACGGCGCTGTTAGGGAGGGAGTTCCAGGATTTTGTCCCTGTGGTGTAGGTACACCCACTGCGCTGTTAGGAAGGGAGTTCCAGGATTTTGTCCGTGTGGTGTAGGTACACACACGGCGCTGTTAGGGAGGGAGTTCCAGGATTTTGTCCCTGTGGTGTAGGTACACCCACGGCGCTGTTAGGGAGGGAGTTCCAGGATTTTGTCCGTGTGGTGTAGGTACACCCACGGCGCTGTTAGGGAGGGAGTTCCAGGATTTTGTCCGTGTGGTGTAGTTACACCCACGGCGCTGTTAGGGAGGGAGTTCCAGGATTTTGTCCGTGTGGTGTAGGTACACCCACGGCGCTGTTAGGGAGGGAGTTCCAGGATTTTGTCCGTGTGGTGTAGGTACACCCACGGCGCTGTTAGGGAGGGAGGTCCAGGAATTTGTCCGTGTGGTGTAGGTACACCCACGACGCTGTTAGGGAGGGAGTTCCAGGATTTTGTCCGTGCGGTGTAGGTACACCCACGGCGCTGTTAGGGAGGGAGTTCCAGGATTTTGTCCGTGTGGTGTAGGTACACCCACGGCGCTGTTAGGGATGGTGTTCCAGGATTTTGTCCGTGTGGTGTAGGTACAAACACGGCGCTGTTAGGGAGGGAGTTCCAGGATTTTGTCCGTGTGGCGTAGGTACACCCACGGCGCTGTTAGGGCGGGAGTTCCAGGATTTTGTCCGTGTGGTGTAGGTACACCCACGGTGCTGTTAGGGAGAGAGTTCCTGGATTTTGTCCGTGTGGTGTAGGTACACCCACGGCGCTGTTAGGGAGGGAGTTCCAGGATTTTGTCCGTGTGGTGTAGGTACACCCACGGCGCTGTTAGGGAGGGAGTTCCAGGATTTTGTCCATGTGGTGTAGGTACACCCATGGCGCTGTTAGGGAGGGAGTTCCAGGATTTTGTCCGTGTGGTGTAGGTACACCCACGGCGCTGTTAAGGAGGGAGTTCCAGGATTTTGTCCGTGTGGTGTAGGTACACCCACGGCGCTGTTAGGGAGGGAGTTCCAGGATTTTGTCCGTGTGGTGTAGGTACACCCACGGCGCTGTTAGGGAGGGAGTTCCAGGATTTTGTCCCTGTGTGTGGTGTAGGTACACCCACGGCGCTGTTAGGGAGGGAGTTCCATGATTTTGTCCGTATGGTGTAGGTACATCCATGGCGCGGTTAGGGAGGGAGTTCCAGGATTTTGTCCCTGTGGTGTAGGTACACCCACAGCGCTGTTAGGGAGGGAGTTCCAGGACTTTGTCCGTGTGGTGTAGGTACACCCACGGCGCTGTTAGGGAGGAAGTTCCAGGATTTTGTCCCTGTGGTGTAGGTACACCCACGGTGCTGTTAGGGAGGGATTTCCGGGATTTTGTCTCTGTGGTGTAGGTACACCCACAGCGCTGTTAGGGAGGGAATTCCAGGATTTTGTCCGTGTGGTGTAGGTACACCCACGGCGCTGTTAGGGAGGGAGTTCCAGGATTTTGTCCCTGTGGTGTAGGTACACCCACCGTGCTGTTAGGGAGGGAGTTCCAGGATTTTGTCTGTGTGGTGTAGGTACACCCACGTCGCTGTTAGGGAGGGAGTTCCAGGATTTTGTCCCCTGTGGTGTAGGTACACCCACGGCGCTGTTAGGGAGGGAGTTCCAGGATTTTGTCCGTGTGGTGTAGGTACACCCACGGCGCTGTTAGGGAGGGAGTTCCAGGATTTTGTCCGTGTGGTGTAGGTACAACCACGGCGCTGTTAGGGAGGGAGTTCCAGGATTTTGTCCGTGTGGTGTAGGTACACCCACGGCGCTGTTAGGGAGGGAGTTCCAGGATTTTGTCTGTGTGGTGTAGGTACACCCACGGTGCTGTTAGGGAGGGAGTTCCAGGATTTTGTCCGTGTGGTGTAGGTACACCCACGGCGCTGTTAGGGAGGGAATTCCAGGATTTTGTCCCTGTGGTGTAGGTACACCCACGGCACTGTTAGGGAGGGAGTTCCAGGATTTTGTCCGTGTGGTGAAGGTACACCCACGGCGCTGTTAGGGAGGGAGTTCCAGGATTTTGTCCGTGCGGTGTAGGTACACCCACGGCGCTGTTAGGGAGGGAGTTCCAGGATTTTGTCCGTGCGGTGTAGGTACACCCACGGCGCTGTTAGGGAGGGAGTTCCAGGATTTTGTCCGTGTGGTGTAGGTACACCCACGGCGCTGTTAAGGAGGGAGTTCCAGGATTTTGTCCGTGTGGTGTAGGTACACTCACGGTGCTGTTAGGCAGGGAGTTCCAGGATTTTGTCCGTGTGGTGTAGGTACACCCACAGCGCTGTTAGGGAGGGAGTTCCGGGATTTTGTCCGTGTGGTGTAGGTACACCCACGGCGCTGTTAGGGAGGGAGTTCCGGGATTTTGTCCGTGTGGTGTAGGTACACCCACTGCGCTGTTAGGAAGGGAGTTCCAGGATTTTGTCCGTGTGGTGTAGGTACACCCACGGCGCTGTTAGGGAGGGAGTTCCAGGATTTTGTCCCTGTGGTGTAGGTACACCCACGGCGCTGTTAGGGAGGGAGTTCCAGGATTTTGTCCGTGTGGTGTAGGTACACCCACGGCGCTGTTAGGGAGGGAGTTCCAGGATTTTGTCCGTGTGGTGTAGGTACACCCACGGCGCTGTTAGGGAGGGAGTTCCAGGATTTTGTCCGTGTGGTGTAGGTACACCCACGGCGCTGTTAGGGAGGGAGGTCCAGGATTTTGTCCGTGTGGTGTAGGTACACCCACGGCGCTGTTAGGGAGGGTGTTCCAGGATTTTGTCCGTGTGGTGTAGGTACACCCACGGCGCTGTTAGGGAGGGAGTTCCAGGATTTTGTCCGTGTGGTGTAGGTACACCCACGGCGCTGTTAGGGATGGTGTTCCAGGATTTTGTCAGTGTGGTGTAGGTACACCCACGGCGCTGTTAGGGTGGGAGTTCCAGGATTTTGTCCGTGTGGTGTAGGTACACCCACGGCGCTGTTAGGTAGTGAGTTCCAGGATTTTGTCCGTGTGGTGTAGGTACACCCACGGCGCTGTTAGGGATGGTGTTCCAGGATTTTGTCCGTGTGGTGTAGGTACACCCACGGCGCTGTTAGGGAGGGAGTTCCAGGATTTTGTCCGTGTGGTGTAGGTACACCCACGGCGCTGTTAGGGCGGGAGTTCCAGGATTTTGTCCGTGTGGTGTAGGTACACCCACGGCGCTGTTAGGGAGGGAGTTCCAGGATTGTCCGTGTGGTGTAGGTACACCCACGGTGCTGTTAGGGAGAGAGTTCCTGGATTTTGTCCGTGTGGTGTAGGTACACCCACGGCGCTGTTAGGGAGGGAGTTCCAGGATTTTATCCCGTGTGGTGTAGGTACACCCATGGCGCTGTTAGGGAGAGAGTTCCTGGATTTTGTCCGTGTGGTGTAGGTACACCCACGGCGCTGTTAGGGAGGGAGTTCCAGGATTTTGTCCATGTGGTGTAGGTACACCCACGGCACTGTAAGGGAGGGAGTTCCAGGATTTTGTCCGTGTGGTGTAGGTACACCCATGGCGCTGTTAGGGAGGGAGTTCCAGGATTTTGTCCCTGTGGTGTAGGTACACCCATGGCGCTGTTAGGGAGGGAGTTCCAGGATTTTGTCCCTGTGGTGTAGGTACACCCATGGCGCTGTTAGGGAGGGAGTTCCAGGATTTTGTCTGTGTGGTGTAGGTACACCTACGTCGCTGTTAGGGAGGGAGTTCCAGGATTTTGTCCGTGTGGTGTAGGTACACCCACGGCGCTGTTAGGGAGGGTGTTCCAGGATTTTGTCCGTGTGGTGTAGGTACACCCACGGCGCTGTTAAGGAGGGAGTTCCAGGATTTTGTCCGTGTGGTGTAGGTACACCCACGGCGCTGTTAGGGAGGGAGTTCCAGGATTTTGTCCCCTGTGGTGTAGGTACACCCACAGTGCTGTTAGGGAGGGAGTTCCAGGATTTTGTCCGTGTGGTGTAGATACACCCACAGCGCTGTTAGGGAGGGAGTTCCAGGATTTTGTCCGTGTGGTGTAGGTACACCCACGGCGCTGTTAGGGAGGTTGTTCCAGGATTTTGTCCCTGTGTGTGGTGTAGGTACACCCACGGCGCTGTTAGGGAGGGAGTTCCAGGATTTTGTCCGTGTGGTGTAGGTACACCCACGGCGCTGTTAGGGAGGGAGTTCCAGGATTTTGTCCCTGTGGTGTAGGTACATCCACGGCGCTGTTAGGGAGTGAGTTCCAGGATTTTGTCCGTGTGGTGTAGGTACACCCACGGTGCTGTTAGGGAGGGAGTTCCGGGATTTTGTCTCTGTGGTGTAGGTACACCCACAGCACTCTTAGGGAGGGAGTTCCAGGATTTTGTCCGTGTGGTGTAGGTACACCCACGGCGCTGTTAGGGAGGGAATTCCAGGATTTTGTCCGTGTGGTGTAGGTACACCCACGGCGCTGTTAGGGAGGGAGTTCCAGGATTTTGTCCCTGTGGTGTAGGTACACCCACCGTGCTGTTAGGGAGGGAGTTCCAGGATTTTGTCCGTGTGGTGTAGGTACACCCACGGCGCTGTTAGGGAGGGAGTTCCAGGATTTTGTCCGTGTGGTGTTGGAACACCCACGGCGCTGTTAGGGAGGGAGTTCCAGGATTTTGTCCGTGTGGTGTAGGTACACCCACGGCGCTGTTAGGGAGGGAGTTCCAGGATTTTGTCACGTGTGATGTAGGTACACCCATGGCGCTGTTAGGGAGGGAGGTCCAGGATTTTGTCCGTGTGGTGTAGGTACACCCACAGCGCTGTTAGGGAGCGAGTTCCAGGATTTTGTCCCCGTGTGGTGTAGGTACACCCACGGCACTGTTAGGGAGGGAGTTCCGGGATTTTGTCCGTGTGGTGTAGTGTAGGTACATCCACGGCGCTGTTAGGGAGGGAGTTTTGGGATTTTGTCCGTGTGGTGTAGGTACACCCACAGTGCTGTTAGGGAGGGAGTTCCAGGATTTTGTCCGTCTGGTGTAGGTACACCCACGGCGCTGTTAGGGAGTTCCAGGATTTTGTCTGTGTGGTGTAGGTACACCCACGGCACTGTTAGGAAGGGAGTTCCAGGATTGTGTCCGTGTGGTGTAGGTACACCCACGGCGCTGTTAGGGAGGGAGTTCCAGGATTTTGTCCGTGTGGTGTAGGTAGACCCACGGCGCTGTTAGGAAGGGAGTTCCAGGATTTTGTCCGTGTGGTGTAGGTACACCCACGGCGCTGTTAGGGAGGGAGGTCCAGGATTTTGTCCGTGCGGTGTAGGTACACCCACGGCGCTGTTAGGGAGGGAGTTCCAGGATTTTGTCCGTGTGGTGTAGGTACACCCACGGCGCTGTTAGGGAGGGAGTTCCAGGATTTTGTCCGTGTGGTGTAGGTACACCCACGGCGCTGTTAGGGAGGGAGTTCCAGGATTTTGTCTGTGTGGTGTAGGTACACCCACGGCGCTGTTAGGGAGGGAGTTCCAGGATTTTGTCCGTGTGGTGTAGGTACACCCACGGCGCTGTTAGGGATGGTGTTCCAGGATTTTGTCCGTGAGGTGTAGGTACACCCACGGCGCTGTTCGGGAGGGAGCTCCAGGATTTTGTCCGTGTGGTGCAGGTACACCCACGGTGCTGTTAGGGAGGGAGTTCCAGTATTTTGTCTGTGTGGTGTAGGTTCACCTACGTCGCTGTTAGGGAGGGAGTTCCAGGATTTTGTCCGTGTGGTGTAGGTACACCCACGGCGCTGTTAGGGAGGGAGTTCCAGGATTTTGTCCGTGTGGTGTAGGTACACCCACGGCGCTGTTAGGGAGGGAGTTCCAGGATTTTGTCCCTGTGTGTGGTGTAGGTACACCCACGGCGCTGTTAGGGAGGGAGTTCCAGGATTTTGTCTGTGTGGTGTAGGTACACCCACGGCGCTGTTAGGGAGGGAGTTCCAGGATTTTGTCCGTGTGGTGTAGGTACACCCACGGTGCTGTTAGGGAGGGAGTTCCGGGATTTTGTCCCTGTGGTTTAGGTACACCCACAGCGCTGTTAGGGAGGGAGTTCCAGGATTTTGTCCGTGTGGTGTAGGTACACCCACGGCGCTGTCAGGGAGGGAGTTCCAGGATTTTGTCCGTGTGGTGTAGGTACACCCACGGCGCTGTTAGGGAGGGAATTCCAGGATTTTGTCCGTGTGGTGTAGGTACACCCACGGCGCTGTTAGGGAGGGAGTTCCAGGATTTTGTCCGTGTGATGTACGTACACCCACGGCGCTGTTAGGGAGGGAGTTCCAGGATTTTGTCCCTGTGGTGTAGGTACACCAACCGTGCTGTTAGGGAGGGAGTTCCAGGATTTTGTCTGTGTGGTGTAGGTACACCCACGGCGCTGTTAGGGAGGGAGTTCCAGGATTTTGTCCCTGTGATGTAGGTACACCCACAGTGCTGTTAGGGAGGGAGTTCCAGGATTTTGTCCGTGTGGTGTAGGTACACCCACGGCGCTGTTAGGGAGGGAGTTCCAGGATTTTGTCCGTGTGGTGTAGGTACACCCACGTGCTGTTAGGGAGGGAGTTCCAGGATTTTGTCCGTGTGGTGTAGGTACACCCACGGCGCTGTTAGGGAGGGAGTTCCAGGATTTTGTCCGTGTGGTGTAGGTACACCCACGGCGCTGTTAGAGAGGGAGTTCCAGGATTTTGTCCGTGTGGTGTACGTACACCCACGGCGCTGTTAGGGAGGGAGTTCCAGGATTTTGTCCCCGTGTGGTGTAGGTACACCCACGGCGCTGTTAGGGAGGGAGTTCCAGGATTTTGTCCCCGTGTGGTGTAGGTACACCCACGGCGCTGTTAGGGAGGGAGTTCCAGGATTTTGTCCATGTGGTGTAGGTACACCCTCAGCGCTGTTAGGGAGGGAGTTCCAGGATTTTGTCCGTGTGGTGTAGGTACACCCACGGCGCTGTTAGGGAGGGAGTTCCAGGATTTTGTCCGTGTGGTGTAGGTACACCCACGGCGCTGTTAGGGAGGGAGTACCAGGATTTTGTCCGTGTGGTGTAGGTACACCCACGGCGCTGTTAGGGAGGGAGTTCCAGGATTTTGTCCGTGTGGTGTAGGTACATCCTCGGCGCTGTTAGGGAGGGAGTTCCAGGATTTTGTCCGTGTGGTGTAGGTACACCCACGGCGCTGTTAGGGAGGGAGTTCCAGGATTTTGTCCGTGTGGTGTAGGTACACCCACGTCACTGTTAGGGAGGGATCTCCAGGATTTTGTCCGTGTGGTGTAGGTACACCCACGGCGCTGTTAGGGAGGGAGTTCCAGGTTTTTGTCCGTGTGGTGTAGGTACACCCACAGTGCTGTTAGGGAGGGAGTTCCAGGATTTTGTCCGTGTGGTGTAGGTAGACCCACGGCGCTGTTAGGAAGGGAGTTCCAGGATTTTGTCCGTGTGGTGTAGGTACACCCACGGCGCTGTTAGGAAGGGAGTTCCAGGATTTTGTCCGTGTGGTGTAGGTACACCCACGGCGCTGTTAGGGAGGGAGTTCCAGGATTTTGTCCGTGTGGTGTAGGTACACCCACGGCGCTGTTAGGGAGGGAGTTCCAGGATTTTGTCCGTGTGGTGTAGGTACACCCACGGCGCTGTTAGGGAGGGAGTTCCAGGATTTTGTCCGTGTGGTGTAGGTACACCCACGGCGCTGTTAGGGAGGGAGTTCCAGGATTTTGTCCGTGTGGTGTAGGTACACCCACGGCGCTGTTAGGGAGGGATTTCCAGGATTTTGTCCCTGTGGTGTAGGTACACCCACAGCGCTGTTAGGGAGGGAGTTCCAGGATTTTGTCCGTGTGGTGTAGGTACACCCACGGTGCTGTTAGGGAGGGAGTTCCAGGATTTTGTCCGTGTGGTGTAGGTACACCCACAGCGCTGTTAGGGAGAGAGTTCCAGGATTTTGTCCGTGTGGTGTAGGTACACCCACGGCGCTGTTAGGGCGGGAGTTCCAGGATTTTGTCCGTGTGGTGTAGGTACACCCACGGTGCTGTTAGGGAGGGAGTTCCAGGATTTTGTCCGTGTGGTGTAGGTACACCCACGGTGCTGTTAGGGAGGGAGTTCCAGGATTTTGTCCGTGTGGTGTAGGTACACCCACGGTGCTGTTAGGGAGGAAGTTCCAGGATTTTGTCCGTGTGGTGTAGGTACACCCACGGCGCTGTTAGGGAGGGAGTTCCAGGATTTTGTCCGTGTGGTGTAGGTACACCCACGGTGCTGTTAGGGAGAGAGTTCCAGGATTTTGTCCGTGTGGTGTAGGTACACCCACGGCGCTGTTAGGGAGGGAGTTCCAGGATTTTATCTGTCTGGTGTAGGTACACCCACGGCGCTGTTAGTGAGGGAGTTCCAGGATTTTGTCCCTGTGGTGTAGGTACACCCACGGCGCTGTTAGGGAGGGAGTTCCAGGATTTTGTCCGTGTGGTGTTGGTACACCCACGGTGCTGTTAGGGAGGGAGTTCCAGGAATTTGTCCGTGTGGTGTAGGTACACCCACGGCGCTGTTAGGGAGGGAGTTCCAGGATTTTGTCCGTGTGGTGCAGGTACACCCACGGCGCTGTTAGGGAGGGAGTTCCAGGATTTTGTCCGTGTGGTGTAGGTACACCCACGGCGCTGTTAGGGAGGGAGTTCCAGGATTTTGTCCGTGTGGTGTAGGTACACCCACAGCGCTGTTAGGGAGGGAGTTCCAGGATTTTGTCCATGTGGTGCAGGTACACCCACGGCGCTGTTAGGGAGGGAGTTCCAGGATTTTGTCTGTGTGGTGTAGGTACACCCACGGCGCTGTTAGGGAGGGAGTTCCAGGATTTTGTCCGTGAGTTGTAGGTACACCCACGGCGCTGTTAGGGAGGGAGTTCCGGGATTTTGTCCGTGTGGTGTAGGTACACCCACGGTGCTGTTAGGGAGGGAGTTCCAGGATTTTGTCCGTGAGTTGTAGGTTCACCCATGGCGCTGTTAGGGAGGGAGTTCCAGGATTTTGTCCGTGTGGTGTAGGTACACCCACGGCACTGTTAGGGAGGGAGTTCCAGGATTTTGTCCGTGTGGTGTAGGTACACCCACGGCGCTGTTAGGGAGGAAGTTCCAGGATTTTGTCCGTGTGGTGTAGGTACACCCACGGCGCTGTTAGGGAGGGAGTTCCAGGATTTTGTCCCTGTGGTGTAGGTACACCCATGGCGCTGTTAGGGAGGGAGTTCCAGGATTTTGTCCCTGTGGTGTAGGTACACCCATGGCGCTGTTAGGGAGGGAGTTCCAGGATTTTGTCTGTGTGGTGTAGGTACACCTACGTCGCTGTTAGGGAGGGAGTTCCAGGATTTTGTCCGTGTGGTGTAGGTACACCCACGGCGCTGTTAGGGAGGGTGTTCCAGGATTTTGTCCGTGTGGTGTAGGTACACCCACGGCGCTGTTAAGGAGGGAGTTCCAGGATTTTGTCCGTGTGGTGTAGGTACACCCACGGCGCTGTTAGGGAGGGAGTTCCAGGATTTTGTCCCCTGTGGTGTAGGTACACCCACAGTGCTGTTAGGGAGGGAGTTCCAGGATTTTGTCCGTGTGGTGTAGGTACACCCACGGCGCTGTTAGGGAGGTTGTTCCAGGATTTTGTCCCTGTGTGTGGTGTAGGTACACCCACGGCGCTGTTAGGGAGGGAGTTCCAGGATTTTGTCCGTGTGGTGTAGGTACACCCACGGCGCTGTTAGGGAGGGAGTTCCAGGATTTTGTCCCTGTGGTGTAGGTACATCCACGGCGCTGTTAGGGAGTGAGTTCCAGGATTTTGTCCGTGTGGTGTAGGTACACCCACGGTGCTGTTAGGGAGGGAGTTCCGGGATTTTGTCTCTGTGGTGTAGGTACACCCACAGCACTCTTAGGGAGGGAGTTCCAGGATTTTGTCCGTGTGGTGTAGGTACACCCACGGCGCTGTTAGGGAGGGAATTCCAGGATTTTGTCCGTGTGGTGTAGGTACACCCACGGCGCTGTTAGGGAGGGAGTTCCAGGATTTTGTCCCTGTGGTGTAGGTACACCCACCGTGCTGTTAGGGAGGGAGTTCCAGGATTTTGTCCGTGTGGTGTAGGTACACCCACGGCGCTGTTAGGGAGGGAGTTCCAGGATTTTGTCCGTGTGGTGTTGGAACACCCACGGCGCTGTTAGGGAGGGAGTTCCAGGATTTTGTCCGTGTGGTGTAGGTACACCCACGGCGCTGTTAGGGAGGGAGTTCCAGGATTTTGTCACGTGTGATGTAGGTACACCCATGGCGCTGTTAGGGAGGGAGGTCCAGGATTTTGTCCGTGTGGTGTAGGTACACCCACAGCGCTGTTAGGGAGCGAGTTCCAGGATTTTGTCCCCGTGTGGTGTAGGTACACCCACGGCACTGTTAGGGAGGGAGTTCCGGGATTTTGTCCGTGTGGTGTAGTGTAGGTACATCCACGGCGCTGTTAGGGAGGGAGTTTTGGGATTTTGTCCGTGTGGTGTAGGTACACCCACAGTGCTGTTAGGGAGGGAGTTCCAGGATTTTGTCCGTCTGGTGTAGGTACACCCACGGCGCTGTTAGGGAGTTCCAGGATTTTGTCTGTGTGGTGTAGGTACACCCACGGCACTGTTAGGAAGGGAGTTCCAGGATTGTGTCCGTGTGGTGTAGGTACACCCACGGCGCTGTTAGGGAGGGAGTTCCAGGATTTTGTCCGTGTGGTGTAGGTAGACCCACGGCGCTGTTAGGAAGGGAGTTCCAGGATTTTGTCCGTGTGGTGTAGGTACACCCACGGCGCTGTTAGGGAGGGAGGTCCAGGATTTTGTCCGTGCGGTGTAGGTACACCCACGGCGCTGTTAGGGAGGGAGTTCCAGGATTTTGTCCGTGTGGTGTAGGTACACCCACGGCGCTGTTAGGGAGGGAGTTCCAGGATTTTGTCCGTGTGGTGTAGGTACACCCACGGCGCTGTTAGGGAGGGAGTTCCAGGATTTTGTCTGTGTGGTGTAGGTACACCCACGGCGCTGTTAGGGAGGGAGTTCCAGGATTTTGTCCGTGTGGTGTAGGTACACCCACGGCGCTGTTAGGGATGGTGTTCCAGGATTTTGTCCGTGAGGTGTAGGTACACCCACGGCGCTGTTCGGGAGGGAGCTCCAGGATTTTGTCCGTGTGGTGCAGGTACACCCACGGTGCTGTTAGGGAGGGAGTTCCAGTATTTTGTCTGTGTGGTGTAGGTTCACCTACGTCGCTGTTAGGGAGGGAGTTCCAGGATTTTGTCCGTGTGGTGTAGGTACACCCACGGCGCTGTTAGGGAGGGAGTTCCAGGATTTTGTCCGTGTGGTGTAGGTACACCCACGGCGCTGTTAGGGAGGGAGTTCCAGGATTTTGTCCCTGTGTGTGGTGTAGGTACACCCACGGCGCTGTTAGGGAGGGAGTTCCAGGATTTTGTCTGTGTGGTGTAGGTACACCCACGGCGCTGTTAGGGAGGGAGTTCCAGGATTTTGTCCGTGTGGTGTAGGTACACCCACGGTGCTGTTAGGGAGGGAGTTCCGGGATTTTGTCCCTGTGGTTTAGGTACACCCACAGCGCTGTTAGGGAGGGAGTTCCAGGATTTTGTCCGTGTGGTGTAGGTACACCCACGGCGCTGTCAGGGAGGAAGTTCCAGGATTTTGTCCGTGTGGTGTAGGTACACCCACGGCGCTGTTAGGGAGGGAATTCCAGGATTTTGTCCGTGTGGTGTAGGTACACCCACGGCGCTGTTAGGGAGGGAGTTCCAGGATTTTGTCCGTGTGATGTACGTACACCCACGGCGCTGTTAGGGAGGGAGTTCCAGGATTTTGTCCCTGTGGTGTAGGTACACCAACCGTGCTGTTAGGGAGGGAGTTCCAGGATTTTGTCTGTGTGGTGTAGGTACACCCACGGCGCTGTTAGGGAGGGAGTTCCAGGATTTTGTCCCTGTGATGTAGGTACACCCACAGTGCTGTTAGGGAGGGAGTTCCAGGATTTTGTCCGTGTGGTGTAGGTACACCCACGGCGCTGTTAGGGAGGGAGTTCCAGGATTTTGTCCGTGTGGTGTAGGTACACCCACGTGCTGTTAGGGAGGGAGTTCCAGGATTTTGTCCGTGTGGTGTAGGTACACCCACGGCGCTGTTAGGGAGGGAGTTCCAGGATTTTGTCCGTGTGGTGTAGGTACACCCACGGCGCTGTTAGAGAGGGAGTTCCAGGATTTTGTCCGTGTGGTGTACGTACACCCACGGCGCTGTTAGGGAGGGAGTTCCAGGATTTTGTCCCCGTGTGGTGTAGGTACACCCACGGCGCTGTTAGGGAGGGAGTTCCAGGATTTTGTCCCCGTGTGGTGTAGGTACACCCACGGCGCTGTTAGGGAGGGAGTTCCAGGATTTTGTCCATGTGGTGTAGGTACACCCTCAGCGCTGTTAGGGAGGGAGTTCCAGGATTTTGTCCGTGTGGTGTAGGTACACCCACGGCGCTGTTAGGGAGGGAGTTCCAGGATTTTGTCCGTGTGGTGTAGGTACACCCACGGCGCTGTTAGGGAGGGAGTACCAGGATTTTGTCCGTGTGGTGTAGGTACACCCACGGCGCTGTTAGGGAGGGAGTTCCAGGATTTTGTCCGTGTGGTGTAGGTACATCCTCGGCGCTGTTAGGGAGGGAGTTCCAGGATTTTGTCCGTGTGGTGTAGGTACACCCACGGCGCTGTTAGGGAGGGAGTTCCAGGATTTTGTCCGTGTGGTGTAGGTACACCCACGTCACTGTTAGGGAGGGATCTCCAGGATTTTGTCCGTGTGGTGTAGGTACACCCACGGCGCTGTTAGGGAGGGAGTTCCAGGTTTTTGTCCGTGTGGTGTAGGTACACCCACAGTGCTGTTAGGGAGGGAGTTCCAGGATTTTGTCCGTGTGGTGTAGGTAGACCCACGGCGCTGTTAGGAAGGGAGTTCCAGGATTTTGTCCGTGTGGTGTAGGTACACCCACGGCGCTGTTAGGAAGGGAGTTCCAGGATTTTGTCCGTGTGGTGTAGGTACACCCACGGCGCTGTTAGGGAGGGAGTTCCAGGATTTTGTCCGTGTGGTGTAGGTACACCCACGGCGCTGTTAGGGAGGGAGTTCCAGGATTTTGTCCGTGTGGTGTAGGTACACCCACGGCGCTGTTAGGGAGGGAGTTCCAGGATTTTGTCCGTGTGGTGTAGGTACACCCACGGCGCTGTTAGGGAGGGAGTTCCAGGATTTTGTCCGTGTGGTGTAGGTACACCCACGGCGCTGTTAGGGAGGGATTTCCAGGATTTTGTCCCTGTGGTGTAGGTACACCCACAGCGCTGTTAGGGAGGGAGTTCCAGGATTTTGTCCGTGTGGTGTAGGTACACCCACGGTGCTGTTAGGGAGGGAGTTCCAGGATTTTGTCCGTGTGGTGTAGGTACACCCACAGCGCTGTTAGGGAGAGAGTTCCAGGATTTTGTCCGTGTGGTGTAGGTACACCCACGGCGCTGTTAGGGCGGGAGTTCCAGGATTTTGTCCGTGTGGTGTAGGTACACCCACGGTGCTGTTAGGGAGGGAGTTCCAGGATTTTGTCCGTGTGGTGTAGGTACACCCACGGTGCTGTTAGGGAGGGAGTTCCAGGATTTTGTCCGTGTGGTGTAGGTACACCCACGGTGCTGTTAGGGAGGAAGTTCCAGGATTTTGTCCGTGTGGTGTAGGTACACCCACGGCGCTGTTAGGGAGGGAGTTCCAGGATTTTGTCCGTGTGGTGTAGGTACACCCACGGTGCTGTTAGGGAGAGAGTTCCAGGATTTTGTCCGTGTGGTGTAGGTACACCCACGGCGCTGTTAGGGAGGGAGTTCCAGGATTTTATCTGTCTGGTGTAGGTACACCCACGGCGCTGTTAGTGAGGGAGTTCCAGGATTTTGTCCCTGTGGTGTAGGTACACCCACGGCGCTGTTAGGGAGGGAGTTCCAGGATTTTGTCCGTGTGGTGTTGGTACACCCACGGTGCTGTTAGGGAGGGAGTTCCAGGAATTTGTCCGTGTGGTGTAGGTACACCCACGGCGCTGTTAGGGAGGGAGTTCCAGGATTTTGTCCGTGTGGTGCAGGTACACCCACGGCGCTGTTAGGGAGGGAGTTCCAGGATTTTGTCCGTGTGGTGTAGGTACACCCACGGCGCTGTTAGGGAGGGAGTTCCAGGATTTTGTCCGTGTGGTGTAGGTACACCCACAGCGCTGTTAGGGAGGGAGTTCCAGGATTTTGTCCATGTGGTGCAGGTACACCCACGGCGCTGTTAGGGAGGGAGTTCCAGGATTTTGTCTGTGTGGTGTAGGTACACCCACGGCGCTGTTAGGGAGGGAGTTCCAGGATTTTGTCCGTGTGGTGTAGGTACACCCACGGCGCTGTTAGGGAGGGAGTTCCGGGATTTTGTCCGTGTGGTGTAGGTACACCCACGGTGCTGTTAGGGAGGGAGTTCCAGGATTTTGTCCGTGAGTTGTAGGTTCACCCATGGCGCTGTTAGGGAGGGAGTTCCAGGATTTTGTCCGTGTGGTGTAGGTACACCCACGGCACTGTTAGGGAGGGAGTTCCAGGATTTTGTCCGTGTGGTGTAGGTACACCCACGGCGCTGTTAGGGAGGAAGTTCCAGGATTTTGTCCGTGTGGTGTAGGTACACCCACGGCGCTGTTAGGGAGGGAGTTCCAGGATTTTGTCCCTGTGGTGTAGGTACACCCACGGCGCTGTTAGGTAGAGAGTTCCAGGATTTTGTCCGTGTGGTGTAGGTACACCCACGGCGCTGTTAGGGAGGGAGTTCCAGGATTTTGTCCTTGTGGTGTAGGTACACCCACGGCGCTGTTAGGGAGGGAGTTCCAGGATTTTGTCCCCTGTGTGGTGTAGGTACACCCACGGCGCTGTTAGGTAGAGAGTTCCAGGATTTTGTCCGTGTGGTGTAGGTACACCCACGGCGCTGTCAGGGAGGGAGTTCCAGGATTTTGTCCCTGTGGTGTAGGTACACCCACGGCGCTGTTAGGTAGAGAGTTCCAGGATTTTGTCCGTGTGGTGTAGGTACACCCACGGCGCTGTTAGGGAGGGAGTTCCAGGATTTTGTCCGTGTGGTGTAGGTACACCCACGGCGCTGTTAGGGAGGGAGTTCCAGGATTGTGTCCGTGTGGTGTAGGAACACCCACGGCGCTGTTAGGGAGGGAGTTTCAGGATTTTGTCCGTGTGGTGTAGGTACACCCACGGTGCTGTTAGGGAAGGTGTTCCAGGATTTTGTCCGTGTGGTGTAGGTACACCCACGGCGCTGTTAGGGAGGGAGTTCCAGGATTTTGTCTGTGTGGTGTAGGTACACCCACTGCGCTGTTAGGGAGAGAGTTCCAGGATTTTGTCCGTGTGGTGTAGGTACACCCACGGCGCTGTTAGGGAGGGAGTTCCAGGATATTGTCCGTGTGGTGCAGGTACACCCACGGCGCTGTAAGGGAGGGAGTTCCAGGATTTTGTCCGTGTGGTGTAGGTACACCCACGGCGCTGTTAGGGAGGGAGTTCCAGGATTTTGTCCGTGTGGTGTAGGTACACCCACGGCGCTGTTAGGGAGGGAGTTCCAGGATTTTGTCCGTGTGGTGTAGGTACAGCCACAGCGCTGTTAGGGAGGGAGTTCCAGGATTTTGTCCGTGTGGTGTAGGTACAGCCACAGCGCTGTTAGGGAGGGAGTTCCAGGATTTTGTCCGTGTGGTGTAGGTACACCCACGGCGCTGTTAGGGAGGGAGTTCCAGGATTTTGTCTGTGTGGTGTAGGTACACCCACGGCGCCGTTAGGGAGGGGGTTCCAGGATTTTATCCGTGTGGTGTAGGTACACCCACAGTGCTGTTAGGGAGGGAGTTCCAGGATTTTGTCCGTGTGGTGTAGGTACACCCACGGCGCTGTTAGGGAGGGAGTTCCAGGATTTTGTCCGTGTGGTGTAGGTACACCCACAGCGCTCTTAGGGAGGGAGTTCCAGGATTTTGTCCGCGTGGTGTAGGTACACCCACGGCGCTGTTAGGGAGGGAATTCCAGGATTTTGTCCGTGTGGTGTAGGTACACCCACGGCGCTGTTAGGGAGGGAGTTCCAGGATTTTGTCCCTGTGGTGTAGGTACACCCACCGTGCTGTTAGGGAGGGAGTTCCAGGATTTTGTCCGTGTGCTGTAGGTACACCCAAGGCGCTGTTAGGGAGGGTGTTCCAGGATTTTGTCCGTGTGGTGTAGGTACACCCACGGCGCTGTTAAGGAGGGAGTTCCAGGATTTTGTCCGTGTGATGTAGGTACACCCACGGCGCTGTTAGGGAGGGAGTTCCAGGATTTTGTCCGTGTGGTGTAGGTACACCCACGGCGCTGTTAGGGAGGGAGTTCCAGGATTTTGTCCGTGTGGTGTAGGTACATCCACGGCGCTGTTAGGGAGGGAGTTCCAGGATTTTGTCCGTGTGGTGTAGGTACACCCACGGCGCTGTTAGGGAGGGAGTTCCAGGATTTTGTCCGTGTGGTGTAGGTACACCCACGGCGCTGTTAGGGAGGGAGTTCCAGGATTTTGTCCGTGTGGTGTAGGTACACCCATGGCGCTGTTAGGGAGGGAGTTCCAGGATTTTGTCCGTGTGGTGTAGGTACACCCACAGTGCTGTTAGGGAGGGAGTTCCAGGATTTTGTCCGTGTGGTGTAGGTACAGCCACGGCGCTGTTAGGGAGGGAGTTCCAGGATTTTGTCCGTGTGGTGTAGGTACACCCAAGGCGCTGTTAGGGAGGGAGTTCCAGGATTTTGTCCGTGTGGTGTAGGTACACCCACAGTGCTGTTAGGGAGGGAGTTCCAGGATTTTGTCCCTGTGGTGTAGGTACACCCACAGTGCTGTTAGGGTGGGAGTTCCAGGATTTTGTCCCTGTGGTGTAGGTACACCCACCGTGCTGTTAGGGAGGGAGTTCCAGGATTTTGTCTGTGTGGTGTAGGTACACCCACGGCGCTGTTAGGGAGGGAGTTCCAGGATTTTGTCCCCTGTGGTGTAGGTACATCCACGGCGCTGTTAGGGAGGGAGTTCCAGGATTTTGTCCCCGTGTGGTGTAGGTACACCCACGGCGCTTTTAGGGAGGGAGTTCCAGGATTTTGTCCCTGTGGTGTAGGTACACCCACGGCGCTGTTAGGGAGGGAGTTCCAGGATTTTGTCCGTGTGGTGTAGGTACACCCACGGCGCTGTTAGGGAGGGAGTTCCAGGATTTTGTCCGTGTGGTGTAGGTACACCCACGGCGCTGTTAGGGAGGGAGGTCCAGGATTTTGTCCGTGTGGTGTAGGTACACCCACAGCGCTGTTAGGGAGGGAGTTCCAGGATTTTGTCCCCGTGTGGTGTAGGTACACCCACGGCGCTGTTAGGGAGGGAGTTCCAGGATTTTGTCCGTGTGGTGTAGGTACACCCACGGCGCTGTTAGGGAGGGAGTTCCAGGATTTTGTCCGTGTGGTGTAGGTACACCCACAGTGCTGTTAGGGAGGGATTTCCGGATTTTGTCCGTGTTGTGTAGGTACACCCACGGCGCTGTTAGGGAGGGAGTTCCAGGATTTTGTCCGTGTGGTGTAGGTACACCCACGGCGCTGTTAGGGAGGGAGTTCCAGGATTTTGTCCGTGTGGTGTAGGTACACCCACGGCGCTGTTAGGGAGGGAGTTCCAGGATTTTGTCCGTGTGGTGTAGGTACACCCACGGCGCTGTTAGGGAGGGAGTTCCAGGATTTTGTCCGTGTGGTGTAGGTACACCCACAGCGCTGTTAGGGAGGGAGTTCCAGGATTTTGTCCGTGTGGTGTAGGTACACCCACGGCGCTGTTAGGGAGGGAGTTCCAGGATTTTGTCCGTGTGGTGTAGGTACACCCACGGCGCTGTTAGGGAGGGAGTTCCAGGATTTTGTCCCTGTGGTGTAGGTACACCCACAGCGCTGTTAGGGAGGGAGTTCCAGGATTTTGTCCGTGTGGTGTAGGTACACCCACGGTGCTGTTACGGAGGGAGTTCCAGGATTTTCTCCGTGTGGTGTAGGTACACCCACGGCACTGTTAGGGAGGGAGTTCCAGGATTTTGTCCGTGTGGTGTAGGTACACCCACGACTCTGTTAGTGAGGGAGTTCCAGGATTTTGTCCCTGTGGTGTAGGTACACCCACGGCGCTGTTAGGGAGGGAGTTCCAGGATTTTGTCCGTGTGGTGTAGGTACACCCACGGCGCTGTTAGGGAGGGAGTTCCAGGATTTTGTCCGTGTGGTGTAGGTACACCCACGGTGCTGTTAGGGAGGGAGTTCCAGGATTTTGTCCGTGTGGTGTAGGTACACCCACGGCGCTGTTAGGGAGGGAGTTCCAGGATTTTGTCCGTGTGGTGTAGGTACACCCACGGCGCTGTTAGGGAGGGAGTTCCAGGATTTTGTCCGTGTGGTGTAGGTACACCCACACCGCTGTTAGGGAGGGAGTTCCAGGATTTTGTCCGTGTGGTGTAGGTACACCCACGGCGCTGTTAGGGAGGGAGTTCCAGGATTTTGTCCGTGTGGTGTAGGTACACCCACGGCGCTGTTATGGAGGGAGTTCCAGGATTTTGTCCGTGTGGTGTAGGTACACCCACGGCGCTGTTAGGGAGGGAGTTCCAGGATTTTGTCCGTGTTGTGTAGGTACACCCACAGCGCTGTTAGGGAGGGAGTTCCAGGATTTTGTCCGTGTGGTGTAGGTACACCCAGGCGCTGTTAGGGAGGGAGTTCCAGGATTTTGTCCGTGTGGTGCAGGTACACCCACGGCGCTGTTAGGGAGGGAGTTCCAGGATTTTGTCCGTGTGGTGTAGGTACACCCACAGCGCTGTTAGGGAGGGAGTTCCAGGATTTTGTCCATGTGGTGTAGGTACACCCACGGCGCTGTTAGGGAGGGAGTTCCAGGATTTTGTCCGTGTGGTGTAGGTACACCCACGGTGCTGTTAGGGAGGGAGTTCCAGGATTTTGTCCGTGAGTTGTAGGTACACCCACGGCGCTGTTAGGGAGGGAGTTCCGGGATTTTGTCCGTGTGGTGTAGGTACACCCACGGCACTGTTAGGGAGGGAGTTCCAGGATTTTGTCCGTGAGTTGTAGGTTCACCCATGGCGCTGTTAGGGAGGGAGTTCCAGGATTTTGTCCGTGTGGTGTAGGTACACCCACGGCACTGTTAGGGAGGGAGTTCCAGGATTTTGTCCGTGTGATGTAGGTACACCCACGGCGCTGTTAGGGAGGGAGTTCCAGGATTTTGTCCGTGTGGTGTAGGTACACCCACGGCGCTGTTAGGGAGGAAGTTCCAGGATTTTGTCCGTGTGGTGTAGGTACAACCACGGCGCTGTTAGGGAGGGAGTTCCAGGATTTTGTCCCTGTGGTGTAGGTACACCCACGGCGCTGTTAGGGAGGGAGTTCCAGGATTTTGTCCCTGTGGTGTAGGTACACCCAAGGCGCTGTTAGGTAGAGAGTTCCAGGATTTTGTCCGTGTGGTGTAGGTACACCCACGGCGCTGTTAGGGAGTGAGTTCCAGGATTTTGTCCGTGTGGTGTAGGTACACCCACGGCGCTGTTAGGGAGGGAGTTCCAGGATTTTGACCGTGTGGTGTAGGTACACCCACGGCGCTGTTAGGTAGAGAGTTCCAGGATTTTGTCCGTGTGGTGTAGGTACACCCACGGCGCTGTTAGGGAGGGAGTTCCAGGATTTTGTCCCTGTGGTGTAGGTACACCCACGGCGCAGTTAGGGAGGGAGTTCCAGGATTTTGTCCCTGTGGTGTAGGTACACCCACAGCGCTGTTAGGGAGGGAGTTCCAGGATTTTGTCCGTGTGGTGTAGGTACACCCACGGCGCTGTTAGGGAGGGAGTTCCAGGATTTTGTCCGTGTGGTGTAGGTACACCCACGGCGCTGTTAGGGAGGGAGTTCCAGGATTTTGTCCCTGTGGTGTAGGTACACCCACAGTGCTGTTAGGGAGGGAGTTCCAGGATTTTGTCCGTGTGGTGTAGGTACACCCACGGCGCTGTTAGGGAGGGAGTTCCAGGATTTTGTCTGTGTGGTGTAGGTACACCCACGGCGCTGTTAGGGAGGGAGTTCCAGGATATTGTCCGTGTGGTGCAGGTACACCCACGGCGCTGTTAGGGAGGGAGTTCCAGGATTTTGTCCGTGTGGTGCAGGTACACCCACGGCGCTGTTAGGGAGGGAGACCCAGGATTTTGTCCGTGTGGTGTAGGTACACCCACGGCGCTGTTAGGGAGGGAGTTCCAGGATTTTGTCCGTGTGGTGTAGGTACACCCACAGCGCTGTTAGGGAGGGAGTTCCAGGATTTTGTCCGTGTGGTGTAGGTACAGCCACAGCGCTGTTAGGGAGGGAGTTCCAGGATTTTGTCCGTGTGGTGTAGGTACACCCACGGCGCTGTTAGGGAGGGAGTTCCAGGATTTTGTCCGTGTGGTGTAGGTACACCCACAGCGCTCTTAGGGAGGGAGTTCCAGGATTTTGTCCGTGTGGTGTAGGTACACCCACGGCGCTGTTAGGGAGGGAGTTCCAGGATTTTGTCCGTGTGGTGTAGGTACACCCACGGCGCTGTTAGGGAGGGAGTTCCAGGATTTTGTCCGTGTGGTGTAGGTACACCCACGGCGCTGTTAGTGAGGGAGTTCCAGGATTTTGTCCGTGTGCTGTAGGTACACCCACGGCGCTGTTAGGGAGGGAGTTCCAGGATATTGTCCGTGTGGTGTAGGTACACCCAT
The DNA here is from genome assembly GCA_026770705.1 of Isurus oxyrinchus. Classification (NCBI taxonomy): domain Eukaryota; kingdom Metazoa; phylum Chordata; class Chondrichthyes; order Lamniformes; family Lamnidae; genus Isurus; species Isurus oxyrinchus. Next base: position 178,375 of record JANJGN010000355.1, on the reverse strand, counting down.
GGCACTGTTAGGGAGGGAGTTCCAGGATTTTGTCCGTGTGGTGTAGGTACACCCACGGCGCTGTTAGGGAGGGAGTTCCAGGATTTTGTCCCTGTGGTGTAGGTACACCCACGGCGCTGTTAGGGAGGGAGTTCCAGGATTTTGTCCGTGTGCTGTAGGTACACCCACGGCGCTGTTAGGGAGGGAGTTCCAGGATTTTGTCCGTGTGGTGTAGGTACACCCACGGCGCTGTTAGGGAGGGTGTTCCAGGATTTTGTCCGTGTGGTGTAGGTACACCCACGGCGCTGTTAGGGAGGGAGTTCCAGGATTTTGTCCGTGTGGTGTAGGTACACCCATGGCGCTGTTAGGGAGGGAGTTCCAGGATTTTGTCCCTGTGTGTGGTGTAGGTACACCCACGGCGCTGTTAGGGAGGGAGTTCCAGGATTTTGTCCGTGTGGTGTAGGTACACCCACGGCGCAGTTAGGGAGGGAGTTCCAGGATTTTGTCCCTGTGGTGTAGGTACACCCACGGTGCTGTTAGGGAGGGAGTTCCGGGATTTTGTCTCTGTGGTGTAGGTACACCCACAGCGCTCTTAGGGAGATAGTTCCAGGATTTTGTCCGTGTGGTGTAGGTACACCCACGGCGCTGTTAGGGAGGGAATTCCAGGATTTTGTCCGTGTGGTGTAGGTACACCCACGGCGCTGTTAGGGAGGGAGTTCCAGGATTTTGTCCCTGTGGTGTAGGTACACCCACACCGCTGTTAGGGAGGGAGTTCCAGGATGTTGTCCGTGTGGTGTAGGTACACCCACGGCGCTGTTAGGGAGGGAGTTCCAGGATTTTGTCCGTGTGGTGTAGGTACACCCACGGCGCTGTTAGGGAGGGAGTTCCAGGATTTTGTCCGTGTGGTGTAGGTACACCCACCGTGCTGTTAGGGAGGGAGTTCCAGGATTTTGTCCGTGTGCTGTAGGTACACCCAAGGCGCTGTTAGGGAGGGTGTTCCAGGATTTTGTCCGTGTGGTGTAGGTACACCCACGGCGCTGTTAAGGAGGGAGTTCCAGGATTTTGTCCGTGTGATGTAGGTACACCCACGGCGCTGTTAGGGAGGGAGTTCCAGGATTTTGTCCGTGTGGTGTAGGTACACCCACGGCGCTGTTAGGGAGGGAGTTCCAGGATTTTGTCCGTGTGGTGTAGGTACATCCACGGCGCTGTTAGGGAGGGAGTTCCAGGATTTTGTCCGTGTGGTGTAGGTACACCCACGGCGCTGTTAGGGAGGGAGTTCCAGGATTTTGTCCGTGTGGTGTAGGTACACCCACGGCGCTGTTAGGGAGGGAGTTCCAGGATTTTGTCCGTGTGGTGTAGGTACACCCATGGCGCTGTTAGGGAGGGAGGTCCAGGATTTTGTCCGTGTGGTGTAGGTACACCCAAGGCGCTGTTAGGGAGGGAGTTCCAGGATTTTGTCCGTGTGGTGTAGGTACACCCACAGTGCTGTTAGGGAGGGAGTTCCAGGATTTTGTCCCTGTGGTGTAGGTACACCCACAGTGCTGTTAGGGTGGGAGTTCCAGGATTTTGTCCCTGTGGTGTAGGTACACCCACCGTGCTGTTAGGGAGGGAGTTCCAGGATTTTGTCTGTGTGGTGTAGGTACACCCACGGCGCTGTTAGGGAGGGAGTTCCAGGATTTTGTCCCCTGTGGTGTAGGTACATCCACGGCGCTGTTAGGGAGGGAGTTCCAGGATTTTGTCCCCGTGTGGTGTAGGTACACCCACGGCGCTTTTAGGGAGGGAGTTCCAGGATTTTGTCCCTGTGGTGTAGGTACACCCACGGCGCTGTTAGGGAGGGAGTTCCAGGATTTTGTCCCCGTGTGGTGTAGGTACACCCACGGCGCTGTTAGGGAGGGAGTTCCAGGATTTTGTCCGTGTGGTGTAGGTACACCCACGGCGCTGTTAGGGAGGGAGTTCCAGGATTTTGTCCGTGTGGTGTAGGTACACCCACAGTGCTGTTAGGGAGGGATTTCCGGATTTTGTCCGTGTGGTGTAGGTACACCCACGGCGCTGTTAGGGAGGGAGTTCCAGGATTTTGTCCGTGTGGTGTAGGTACACCCACGGCGCTGTTAGGGAGGGAGTTCCAGGATTTTGTCCGTGTGGTGTAGGTACACCCACGGCGCTGTTAGGGAGGGAGTTCCAGGATTTTGTCCGTGTGGTGTAGGTACACCCACGGCGCTGTTAGGGAGGGAGTTCCAGGATTTTGTCCGTGTGGTGTAGGTACACCCACGGCGCTGTTAGGGAGGGAGTTCCAGGATTTTGTCCGTGTGGTGTAGGTACACCCACGGCGCTGTTAGGGAGGGAGTTCCAGGATTTTGTCCGTGTGGTGTAGGTACACCCACGGCGCTGTTAGGGAGGGAGTTCCAGGATTTTGTCCCTGTGGTGTAGGTACACCCACAGCGCTGTTAGGGAGGGAGTTCCAGGATTTTGTCCGTGTGGTGTAGGTACACCCACAGCGCTGTTAGGGAGCGAGTTCCAGGATTTTGTCCGTGTGGTGTAGGTACACCCACGGTGCTGTTAGGGAGGGAGTTCCAGGATTTTGTCCCTGTGGTGTAGGTACACCCACGGTGCTGTTACGGAGGGAGTTCCAGGATTTTCTCCGTGTGGTGTAGGTACACCCACGGCACTGTTAGGGAGGGAGTTCCAGGATTTTGTCCGTGTGGTGTAGGTACACCCACGACTCTGTTAGTGAGGGAGTTCCAGGATTTTGTCCCTGTGGTGTAGGTACACCCACGGCGCTGTTAGGGAGGGAGTTCCAGGATTTTGTCCGTGTGGTGTAGGTACACCCACGGCGCTGTTAGGGAGGGAGTTCCAGGATTTTGTCCGTGTGGTGTAGGTACACCCACGGTGCTGTTAGGGAGGGAGTTCCAGGATTTTGTCCGTGTGGTGTAGGTACACCCACGGCGCTGTTAGGGAGGGAGTTCCAGGATTTTGTCCGTGTGGTGTAGGTACACCCATGGCGCTGTTAGGGAGGGAGTTCCAGGATTTTGTCCGTGTGGTGTAGGTACACCCACGGCGCTGTTAGGGAGGGAGTTCCAGGATTTTGTCCGTGTGGTGTAGGTACACCCACGGCGCTGTTAGGGAGGGAGTTCCAGGATTTTGTCCGTGTGGTGTAGGTACACCCACGGCGCTGTTAGGGAGGGAGTTCCAGGATTTTGTCCGTGTGGTGTAGGTACACCCACGGCGCTGTTAGGGAGGGAGTTCCAGGATTTTGTCCGTGTGGTGTAGGTACACCCACGGCGCTGTTAGGGAGGGAGTTCCAGGATTTTGTCCGTGTGGTGTAGGTACACCCACGGCGCTGTTAGGGAGGGAGTTCCAGGATTTTGTCCGTGTTGTGTAGGTACACCCACAGCGCTGTTAGGGAGGGAGTTCCAGGATTTTGTCCGTGAGGTGTAGGTACACCCACGGCGCTGTTAGGGAGGGAGTTCCAGGATTTTGTCCGTGTGGTGTAGGTACACCCACGGCGCTGTTAGGGAGGGAGTTCCAGGATTTTGTCCGTGTGGTGTAGGTACACCCACGGCGCTGTTATGGAGGGAGTTCCAGGATTTTGTCCGTGTGGTGTAGGTACACCCACGGCGCTGTTAGGGAGGGAGTTCCAGGATTTTGTCCGTGTTGTGTAGGTACACCCACAGCGCTGTTAGGGAGGGAGTTCCAGGATTTTGTCCGTGTGGTGTAGGTACACCCAGGCGCTGTTAGGGAGGGAGTTCCAGGATTTTGTCCGTGTGGTGCAGGTACACCCACGGCGCTGTTAGGGAGGGAGTTCCAGGATTTTGTCCGTGTGGTGTAGGTACACCCACAGCGCTGTTAGGGAGGGAGTTCCAGGATTTTGTCCATGTGGTGTAGGTACACCCACGGCGCTTTTAGGGAGGGAGTTCCAGGATTTTGTCCGTGTGGTGTAGGTACACCCACGGTGCTGTTAGGGAGGGAGTTCCAGGATTTTGTCCGTGAGTTGTAGGTACACCCACGGCGCTGTTAGGGAGGGAGTTCCGGGATTTTGTCCGTGTGGTGTAGGTACACCCACGGCACTGTTAGGGAGGGAGTTCCAGGATTTTGTCCGTGAGTTGTAGGTTCACCCATGGCGCTGTTAGGGAGGGAGTTCCAGGATTTTGTCCGTGTGGTGTAGGTACACCCACGGCGCTGTTAGGGAGGGAGTTCCAGGATTTTGTCCGTGTGATGTAGGTACACCCACGGCGCTTTTCGGGAGGGAGTTCCAGGATTTTGTCCGTGTGGTGTAGGTACACCCACGGCGCTGTTAGGGAGGAAGTTCCAGGATTTTGTCCGTGTGGTGTAGGTACAACCACGGCGCTGTTAGGGAGGGAGTTCCAGGATTTTGTCCCTGTGGTGTAGGTACACCCACGGCGCTGTTAGGGAGGGAGTTCCAGGATTTTGTCCCTGTGGTGTAGGTACACCCACGGCGCTGTTAGGTAGAGAGTTCCAGGATTTTGTCCGTGTGGTGTAGGTACACCCACGGCGCTGTTAGGGAGTGAGTTCCAGGATTTTGTCCGTGTGGTGTAGGTACACCCACGGCGCTGTTAGGGAGGGAGTTCCAGCATTTTGACCGTGTGGTGTAGGTACACCCACGGCGCTGTTAGGTAGAGAGTTCCAGGATTTTGTCCGTGTGGTGTAGGTACACCCACGGCGCTGTTAGGGAGGGAGTTCCAGGATGTTGTCCCTGTGGTGTAGGTACACCCACGGCGCAGTTAGGGAGGGAGTTCCAGGATTTTGTCCCTGTGGTGTAGGTACACCCACAGCGCTGTTAGGGAGGGAGTTCCAGGATTTTGTCCGTGTGGTGTAGGTACACCCACGGCGCTGTTAGGGAGGGAGTTCCAGGATTTTGTCTGTGTGGTGTAGGTACACCCACGGCGCTGTTAGGGAGGGAGTTCCAGGATATTGTCCGTGTGGTGCAGGTACACCCACGGCGCTGTTAGGGAGGGAGTTCCAGGATTTTGTCCGTGTGGTGCAGGTACACCCACGGCGCTGTTAGGGAGGGAGACCCAGGATTTTGTCCGTGTGGTGTAGGTACACCCACGGCGCTGTTAGGGAGGGAGTTCCAGGATTTTGTCCGTGTGGTGTAGGTACACCCACAGCGCTGTTAGGGAGGGAGTTCCAGGATTTTGTCCGTGTGGTGTAGGTACAGCCACAGCGCTGTTAGGGAGGGAGTTCCAGGATTTTGTCCGTGTGGTGTAGGTACACCCACGGCGCTGTTAGGGAGGGAGTTCCAGGATTTTGTCCGTGTGGTGTAGGTACACCCACAGCGCTCTTAGGGAGGGAGTTCCAGGATTTTGTCCGTGTGGTGTAGGTACACCCACGGCGCTGTTAGGGAGGGAGTTCCAGGATTTTGTCCGTGTGGTGTAGGTACACCCACGGCGCTGTTAGGGAGGGAGTTCCAGGATTTTGTCCGTGTGGTGTAGGTACACCCACGGCGCTGTTAGTGAGGGAGTTCCAGGATTTTGTCCGTGTGCTGTAGGTACACCCACGGCGCTGTTAGGGAGGGAGTTCCAGGATATTGTCCGTGTGGTGTAGGTACACCCATGGCACTGTTAGGGAGGGAGTTCCAGGATTTTGTCCCTGTGGTGTAGGTACACCCACGGCGCTGTTAGGGAGGGAGTTCCAGGATTTTGTCCCTGTGGTGTAGGTACACCCACGGCGCTGTTAGGGAGGGAGTTCCAGGATTTTGTCCGTGTGCTGTAGGTACACCCACGGCGCTGTTAGGGAGGGAGTTCCAGGATTTTGTCCGTGTGGTGTAGGTACACCCACGGCGCTGTTAGGGAAAGAGTTCCAGGATTTTGTCCATGTGGTGTAGGTACACCCACGGCGCTGTTAGGGAGGGAGTTCCAGGATTTTGACCGTGTGGTGTAGGTACACCCACGGCGCTGTTAGGGAGGGAGTTCCAGGATTTTGTCCGTGTGGTGTAGGTACACCCACGGCGCTGTTAGGGAGGGAGTTCCAGGATTTTGTCCGTGTGGTGTAGGTACACCCACGGCGCTGTTAGGGAGGGAGTTCCAGGATTTTGTCCCGTGTGGTGTAGGTACACCCACGGCGCTGTTAGGGAGGGAGTTCCAGGATTTTGTCCCTGTGTGTGGTGTAGGTACACCCACGGCACTGTTAGGGAGGGAGTTCCAGGATTTTGACCCTGTGGTGTAGGTACACCCACGGCGCTGTTAGGGAGGGACTTCCTGGATTTTGTCCGTGTGGTGTAGGTACACCCACGGCGCTGTTAGGGAGGGAGTTCCAGGATTTTGTCCGTGTGGTGTAGGTGCACCCATGGCGCTGTTAGGGAGGGAGGTCCAGGATTTTGTCGGTGTGGTGTAGGTACACCCACCGCGCTGATAGGGTGGGAGTTCCAGGATTTTGTCCGTGTGGTGTAGGTACACCCACGGCGCTGTTAGGGAGGGTGTTCCAGGATTTTGTCCGTGTGATGTAGGTGCACCCACGGTGCTGTTAGGGAGGGAGTTCCAGGATTTTGTCCGTGTGGTGTAGGTACACCCACAGCGCTGTTAGGGAGGGAGTTCCAGGATTTTGTCCATGTGGTGTAGGTACACCCACGGCGCTTTTAGGGAGGGAGTTCCAGGATTTTGTCCGTGTGGTGTAGGTACACCCACGGTGCTGTTAGGGAGGGAGTTCCAGGATTTTGTCCGTGAGTTGTAGGTACACCCACGGCGCTGTTAGGGAGGGAGTTCCGGGATTTTGTCCGTGTGGTGTAGGTACACCCACGGCACTGTTAGGGAGGGAGTTCCAGGATTTTGTCCGTGAGTTGTAGGTTCACCCATGGCGCTGTTAGGGAGGGAGTTCCAGGATTTTGTCCGTGTGGTGTAGGTACACCCACGGCACTGTTAGGGAGGGAGTTCCAGGATTTTGTCCGTGTGATGTAGGTACACCCACGGCGCTGTTCGGGAGGGAGTTCCAGGATTTTGTCCGTGTGGTGTAGGTACACCCACGGCGCTGTTAGGGAGGAAGTTCCAGGATTTTGTCCGTGTGGTGTAGGTACAACCACGGCGCTGTTAGGGAGGGAGTTCCAGGATTTTGTCCCTGTGGTGTAGGTACACCCACGGCGCTGTTAGGGAGGGAGTTCCAGGATTTTGTCCCTGTGGTGTAGGTACACCCACGGCGCTGTTAGGTAGAGAGTTCCAGGATTTTGTCCGTGTGGTGTAGGTACACCCACGGCGCTGTTAGGGAGTGAGTTCCAGGATTTTGTCCGTGTGGTGTAGGTACACCCACGGCGCTGTTAGGGAGGGAGCTCCAGCATTTTGACCGTGTGGTGTAGGTACACCCACGGCGCTGTTAGGTAGAGAGTTCCAGGATTTTGTCCGTGTGGTGTAGGTACACCCACGGCGCTGTTAGGGAGGGAGTTCCAGGATTTTGTCCCTGTGGTGTAGGTACACCCACGGCGCAGTTAGGGAGGGAGTTCCAGGATTTTGTCCCTGTGGTGTAGGTACACCCACAGCGCTGTTAGGGAGGGAGTTCCAGGATTTTGTCCGTGTGGTGTAGGTACACCCACGGCGCTGTTAGGGAGGGAGTTCCAGGATTTTGTCTGTGTGGTGTAGGTACACCCACGGCGCTGTTAGGGAGGGAGTTCCAGGATATTGTCCGTGTGGTGCAGGTACACCCACGGCGCTGTTAGGGAGGGAGTTCCAGGATTTTGTCCGTGTGGTGCAGGTACACCCACGGCGCTGTTAGGGAGGGAGACCCAGGATTTTGTCCGTGTGGTGTAGGTACACCCACGGCGCTGTTAGGGAGGGAGTTCCAGGATTTTGTCCGTGTGGTGTAGGTACACCCACAGCGCTGTTAGGGAGGGAGTTCCAGGATTTTGTCCGTGTGGTGTAGGTACAGCCACAGCGCTGTTAGGGAGGGAGTTCCAGGATTTTGTCCGTGTGGTGTAGGTACACCCACGGCGCTGTTAGGGAGGGAGTTCCAGGATTTTGTCCGTGTGGTGTAGGTACACCCACAGCGCTCTTAGGGAGGGAGTTCCAGGATTTTGTCCGTGTGGTGTAGGTACACCCACGGCGCTGTTAGGGAGGGAGTTCCAGGATTTTGTCCGTGTGGTGTAGGTACACCCACGGCGCTGTTAGGGAGGGAGTTCCAGGATTTTGTCCGTGTGGTGTAGGTACACCCACGGCGCTGTTAGTGAGGGAGTTCCAGGATTTTGTCCGTGTGCTGTAGGTACACCCACGGCGCTGTTAGGGAGGGAGTTCCAGGATATTGTCCGTGTGGTGTAGGTACACCCATGGCACTGTTAGGGAGGGAGTTCCAGGATTTTGTCCCTGTGGTGTAGGTACACCCACGGCGCTGTTAGGGAGGGAGTTCCAGGATTTTGTCCCTGTGGTGTAGGTACACCCACGGCGCTGTTAGGGAGGGAGTTCCAGGATTTTGTCCGTGTGCTGTAGGTACACCCACGGCGCTGTTAGGGAGGGAGTTCCAGGATTTTGTCCGTGTGGTGTAGGTACACCCACGGCGCTGTTAGGGAAAGAGTTCCAGGATTTTGTCCATGTGGTGTAGGTACACCCACGGCGCTGTTAGGGAGGGAGTTCCAGGATTTTGACCGTGTGGTGTAGGTACACCCACGGCGCTGTTAGGGAGGGAGTTCCAGGATTTTGTCCGTGTGGTGTAGGTACACCCACGGCGCTGTTAGGGAGGGAGTTCCAGGATTTTGTCCGTGTGGTGTAGGTACACCCACGGCGCTGTTAGGGAGGGAGTTCCAGGATTTTGTCCCGTGTGGTGTAGGTACACCCACGGCGCTGTTAGGGAGGGAGTTCCAGGATTTTGTCCCTGTGTGTGGTGTAGGTACACCCACGGCACTGTTAGGGAGGGAGTTCCAGGATTTTGACCCTGTGGTGTAGGTACACCCACGGCGCTGTTAGGGAGGGACTTCCTGGATTTTGTCCGTGTGGTGTAGGTACACCCACGGCGCTGTTAGGGAGGGAGTTCCAGGATTTTGTCCGTGTGGTGTAGGTGCACCCATGGCGCTGTTAGGGAGGGAGGTCCAGGATTTTGTCGGTGTGGTGTAGGTACACCCACCGCGCTGATAGGGTGGGAGTTCCAGGATTTTGTCCGTGTGGTGTAGGTACACCCACGGCGCTGTTAGGGAGGGTGTTCCAGGATTTTGTCCGTGTGATGTAGGTGCACCCACGGTGCTGTTAGGGAGGGAGTTCCAGGATTTTGTCCGTGTGGTGTAGGTACACCCACGGCGCTGTTAGGGAGGGAGTTCCAGGATTTTGTCCGTGTGTTGTAGGTACACCCACGGCGCTGTTAGGGAGGGAGTTCCAGGATTTTGTCCGTGCGGTGTAGGTACACCCATGGCGCTGTTAGGGAGGGAGTTCCAGGATTTTGTCCGTGTGGTGTAGGTACACCCACGGCGCTGTTAGGGAGGGAGTTCCAGGATTTTGTCCCTGTGGTGTAGGTACACGCACGGCGCTGTTAGGGAGGGAGTTCCAGGATTTTGTCCACTCTGGTGTAGGTACACCCGCAGCGCTGTTAGGGAGGGAGTTCCAGGATTTTGTCAGTGTGGTGTAGGTACACCCACAGTGCTGTTAGGGAGGGAGTTCCAGGATTTTGTCCGTGTGGTGTAGGTACACCCACGGCGCTGTTAGGGAGGGAGTTCCAGTATTTTGTCCGTGTGGTGTAGGTACACCCACGGCGCTGTTAGGGAGGGAGTTCCAGGATTTTGTCCATGTGGTGTAGGTACACCCACGGCGCTGTTAGGGAGGGAGTTCCAGGATTTTGTCCGTGTGGTGTAGGTACACCCACGGCGCTGTTAGGGAGGGAGTTCCAGGATTTTGTCCGTGTGGTGTAGGTACACCCACGGCGCTGTTAGGGAGGGAGTTCCAGGATTTTGTCCGTGTGGTGTAGGTACACCCACGGCGCTGTTAGGGAGGGAGTTCCAGGATTTTGTCCGTGTGGTGTAGGTACACCCACGGCGCTGTTAGGGAGGGAGTTCCAGGATTTTGTCCGTGTGGTGTAGGTACACCCACGGCGCTGTTAGGGAGAGAGTTCCAGGATTTTGTCCGTGTGGTGTAGGTACACCCAAGGCGCTGTTAGGGAGGGAGTTCCAGGATTTTGTCCGTGTGGTGTACGTACACCCACGGCGCTGTTAGGGAGGGAGTTCCAGGATTTTGTCCGTGTGATGTAGGTACACCCACGGCGCTGTTAGGGAGGGAGTTCCAGGATTTTGTCCGTGTGGTGTAGGTACACCCACGGTGCTGTTAGGGAGGGAGTTCCAGGATTTTGTCCGTGTGGTGTAGGAACACCCACGGCGCTGTTAGGGAGGGAGGTCCAGGATTTTGTCCGTGTGGTGTAGGTACACCCACGGCGCTGTTAGGGAGGGTGTTCCAGGATTTTGTCCGTGTGGTGTAGGTACACCCACGGCGCTGTTAGGGATGGTGTTCCAGGATTTTGTCCGTGTGGTGTAGGTACACCCACGGCGCTGTTAGGGTGGGAGTTCCAGGATTTAGTCCGTGTGGTGTAGGTACACCCACGGCGCTGTTAGGGAGGGAGTTCCAGGATTTTGTCCGTGTGGTGTAGGTACACCCACGGCGCTGTTAGGGATGGTGTTCCAGGATTTTGTCCGTGTGGTGTAGGTACACCCACGGCGCTGTTAGGGAGGGAGTTCCAGGATTTTGTCCGTGTGGTGTAGGTACACCCACGGCGCTGTTAGGGCGGGAGTTCCAGGATTTTGTCCGTGTGGTGTAGGTACACCCATGGCGCTGTTAGGGAGGGAGTTCCGGGATTTTGTCCCGTGTGGTGTAGGTGCACCCACGGCGCTGTTAGGGAGGGAGTTCCAGGATTTTGTCCCTGTGGTGTAGGTACACCCACGGTGCTGTTAGGGAGAGAGTTCCTGGATTTTGTCCGTGTGGTGTAGGTACACCCACGGCGCTGTTAGGGAGGGAGTTCCAGGATTTTGTCTGTGTTGTGTAGGTACACCCACGGCGCTGTTAGGGAGGGAGTTCCAGGATTTTGTCCATGTGGTGTAGGTACACCCATGGCGCTGTTAGGGAGGGAGTTCCAGGATTTTGTCCGTGAGTTGTAGGTACACCCACGGCGCTGTTAGGGAGGCAGTTCCAGGATTTTGTCCCTGTGGTGTAGGTACACCTACGTCGCTGTTAGGGAGGGAGTTCCAGGATTTTGTCCGTGTGGTGTAGGTACACCCACGGCGCTGTTAGGGAGGGTGTTCCAGGATTTTGTCCGTGTGGTGTAGGTACACCCATGGCGCTGTTAGGGAGGGAGTTCCAGGATTTTGTCCCTGTGTGTGGTGTAGGTACACCCACGGCGCTGTTAGGGAGGGAGTTCCAGGATTTTGTCCGTGTGGTGTAGGTACACCCACGGCGCTGTTAGGGAGGGAGTTCCAGGATTTTGTCCCTGTGGTGTAGGTACATCCACGGCACTGTTAGGGAGGGAGTTCCAGGATTTTGTCCGTGTGGTGTAGGTACACCCACGGTGCTGTTAGGGAGGGAGTTCCGGGATTTTGTCTCTGTGGTGTAGGTACACCCACAGCGCTCTTAGGGAGGGAGTTCCAGGATTTTGTCCGTTTGGTGTAGGTACACCCACGGCGCTGTTAGGGAGGGAATTCCAGGATTTTGTCCGTGTGGTGTAGGTACACCCACGGCGCTGTTAGGGAGGGAGTTCCAGGATTTTGTCCCTGTGGTGTAGGTACACCCACCGTGCTGTTAGGGAGGGAGTTCCAGGATTTTGTCTGTGTGGTGTAGGTACACCCACGGCGCTGTTAGGGAGGGAGTTCCAGGATTTTGTCACTGTGGTGTAGGTACACCCATGGTGCTGTTAGGGAGGGAGTTCCAGGATTTTGTCCGTGTGATGTAGGTACACCCACCGTGCTGTTAGGGAGGGTGTTCCAGGATTTTGTCTGTGTGGTGTAGGTACAACCACGGCGCTGTTAGGGAGGGAGTTCCAGGATTTTGTCCCTGTGGTGTAGGTACACCCACGGCGCTGTTAGGGAGGGAATTCCGGGATTTTGTCCGTGTGGTGTAGGTACACCCACGGCGCTGTTATGGAGGGAGTTCCAGGATTTTGTCCTTGTGGTGTAGGTACACCCAAGGCGCTGTTAGGGAGGGTGTTCCAGGATTTTGTCCGTGTGATGTAGGTACACCCACGGCACTGTTAGGGAGGGAGTTCCAGGATTTTGTCCTTGTGCTGTAGGTACACCCAAGGCGCTGTTAGGGAGGGTGTTCCAGGATTTTGTCCGTGTGGTGTAGGTACACCCACGGCGCTGTTAAGGAGGGAGTTCCAGGATTTTGTCCGTGTGATGTAGGTACACCCACGGCGCTGTTAGGGAGGGAGTTCCAGGATTTTGTCCGTGTGGTGTAGGTACACCCACGGCGCTGTTAGGGAGGGAGTTCCAGGATTTTGTCCGTGTGGTGTAGGTACACCCACGGCGCTGTTAGGGAGGGAGTTCCAGGATTTTGTCCGTGTGGTGTAGGTACACCCACGGCGCTGTTAGGGAGGGAGTTCCAGGATTTTGTCCGTGTGGTGTAGGTACATCCACGGCGCTGTTAGGGAGGGAGTTCCAGGATTTTGTCCGTGTGGTGTAGGTACACCCACGGCGCTGTTAGGGAGGGAGTTCCAGGATTTTGTCCGTGTGGTGTAGGTACACCCACGGCGCTGTTAGGGAGGGAGTTCCAGGATTTTGTCCGTGTGGTGTAGGTACACCCACGGCGCTGTTAGGGAGGGAGGTCCAGGATTTTGTCCGTGTGGTGTAGGTACACCCATGGCGCTGTTAGGGAGGGAGTTCCAGGATTTTGTCCGTGTGGTGTAGGTACACCCACGGCGCTGTTAGGGAGGGAGTTCCAGGATTTTGTCCGTGTGGTGTAGGTACATTCACGGCGCTGTTAGGGAGGGAGTTCCAGGATTTTGTCCGTGTGGTGTAGGTACACCCATGGCGCTGTTAGGGAGGGAGGTCCAGGATTTTGTCCGTGTGGTGTAGGTACACCCATGGCGCTGTTAGGGAGGGAGTTCCAGGATTTTGTCCGTGTGGTGTAGGTACACCCACAGTGCTGTTAGGGAGGGAGTTCCAGGATTTTGTCCCTGTGGTGTAGGTACACCCACAGTGCTGTTAGGGAGGGAGTTCCAGGATTTTGTCCCTGTGGTGTAGGTACACCCACCGTGCTGTTAGGGAGGGAGTTCCAGGATTTTGTCTGTGTGGTGTAGGTACACCCACGGCGCTGTTAGGGAGGGAGTTCCAGGATTTTGTCCCCGTGTGGTGTAGGTACACCCACGGCGCTGTTAGGGAGGGAGTTCCAGGATTTTGTCCCCTGTGGTGTAGGTACACCCACAGTGCTGTTAGGGAGGGAGTTCCAGGATTTTGTCCCTGTGGTGTAGGTACACCCACGGCGCTGTTAGGGAGGGAGGTCCAGGATTTTGTCCGTGTGGTGTAGGTACACCCACAGCGCTGTTAGGGAGGGAGTTCCAGGATTTTGTCCCCGTGTGGTGTAGGTACACCCACGGCGCTGTTAGGGAGGGAGTTCCAGGATTTTGTCCGTGTGGTGTAGGTACACCCACGGCGCTGTTAGGGAGGGAGTTCCAGGATTTTGTCCGTGTGGTGTAGGTACACCCACAGTGCTGTTAGGGAGGGATTTCCGGATTTTGTCCGTGTGGTGTAGGTACACCCACGGCGCTGTTAGGGAGGGAGTTCCAGGATTTTGTCCGTGTGGTGTAGGTACACCCACAGCGCTGTTAGGGAGGGAGTTCCAGGATTTTGTCCGTGTGGTGTAGGTACACCCACGGCGCTGTTAGGGAGGGAGTTCCAGGATTTTGTCCGTGTGGTGTAGGTACACCCACGGCGCTGTTAGGGAGGGAGTTCCAGGATTTTGTCCCTGTGGTGTAGGTACACCCACAGCGCTGTTAGGGAGGGAGTTCCAGGATTTTGTCCGTGTGGTGTAGGTACTCCCACAGCGCTGTTAGGGAGTGAGTTCCAGGATTTTGTCCGTGTGGTGTAGGTACACCCACGGTGCTGTTAGGGAGGGAGTTCCAGGATTTTGTCCCTGTGGTGTAGGTACACCCACGGCGCTGTTAGGGAGGGAGTTCCAGGATTGTGTCCCTGTGGTGTAGGTACATCCACGGCGCTGTTAGGGAGGGAGTTCCAGGATTTTGTCCGTGTGGTGTAGGTACACCCACAGCGCTGTTAGGGAGGGAGTTCCAGGATTTTGTCCCGTGTGGTGTAGGTACACCCACGGTGCTGTTACGGAGGGAGTTCCAGGATTTTCTCCGTGTGGTGTAGGTACACCCACGGCACTGTTAGGGAGGGAGTTCCAGGATTTTGTCCGTGTGGTGTAGGTACACCCACGACTCTGTTAGTGAGGGAGTTCCAGGATTTTGTCCCTGTGGTGTAGGTACACCCACGGCGCTGTTAGGGAGGGAGTTCCAGGATTTTGTCCGTGTGGTGTAGGTACACCCACGGTGCTGTTAGGGAGGGAGGTCCAGGATTTTGTCCGTGTGGTGTAGGTACACCCACGGCGCTGTTAGGGAGGGAGTTCCAGGATTTTGTCCGTGTGGTGTAGGTACACCCACGGCGCTGTTAGGGAGGGAGTTCCAGGATTTTGTCCGTGTGGTGTAGGTACAACCACGGCGCTGTTAGGGAGGGAGTTCCAGGATTTTGTCCGTGTGGTGTAGGTACACCCACGGTGCTGTTAGGGAGGGAGTTCCAGGATTTTGTCCGTGTGGTGTAGGAACACCCACGGCGCTGTTAGGGAGGGAGTTCCAGGATTTTGTCCGTGTGGTGTAGGTACACCCACGGCGCTGTTAGGGAGGGAGTTCCAGGATTTTGTCCGTGTGGTGTAGGTACACCCACGGCGCTGTTAGGGAGGGAGTTCCAGGATTTTGTCCGTGTGGTGTAGGTACACCCACGGCGCTGTTAGGGAGGGAGTTCCAGGATTTTGTCCGTGTTGTGTAGGTACACCCACAGCGCTGTTAGGGAGGGAGTTCCAGGATTTTGTCCGTGTGGTGTAGGTACACCCACGGCGCTGTTAGGGAGGGAGTTCCAGGATTTTGTCCGTGTGGTGTAGGTACACCCACGGCGCTGTTAGGGAGGGAGTTCCAGGATTTTGTCCGTGTGGTGTAGGTACACCCACGGCGCTGTTAGGGAGGGAGTTCCAGGATTTTGTCCGTGTGGTGTAGGTACACCCACGGCGCTGTTAGGGAGGGAGTTCCAGGATTTTGTCCGTGTTGTGTAGGTACACCCACAGCGCTGTTAGGGAGGGAGTTCCAGGATTTTGTCCGTGTGGTGTAGGTACACCCAGGCGCTGTTAGGGAGGGAGTTCCAGGATTTTGTCCGTGTGGTGCAGGTACACCCACGGCGCTGTTAGGGAGGGAGTTCCAGGATTTTGTCCGTGTGGTGTAGGTACACCCACAGCGCTGTTAGGGAGGGAGTTCCAGGATTTTGTCCATGTGGTGTAGGTACACCCACGGCGCTGTTAGGGAGGGAGTTCCAGGATTTTGTCCGTGTGGTGTAGGTACACCCACAGCGCTGTTAGGGAGGGAGTTCCAGGATTTTGTCCATGTGGTGTAGGTACACCCACGGCGCTGTTAGGGAGGGAGTTCCAGGATTTTGTCCGTGTGGTGTAGGTACACCCACAGTGCTGTTAGGGAGGGAGTTCCAGGATTTTGTCCGTGTGGTGTAGGTACACCCACGGCGCTGTTAGGGAGGGAGTTCCAGGATTTTGTCCATGTGGTGTAGGTACACCCACGGCGCTGTTAGGGAGGGAGTTCCAGGATTTAGTCTGTGTGGTGTAGGTACACCCACGGCGCTGTTAGGGAGGGAGTTCCAGGATTTTGTCCGTGTGGTGTAGGTCCACCCACGGTGCTGTTAGGGAGGGAGTTCCAGGATTTAGTCTGTGTGGTGTAGGTACACCCACGGCGCTGTTAGGGAGGGAGTTCCAGGATTTTGTCCGTGTGATGTAGGTACACCCACGGCACTGTTAGGGAGGGAGTTCCAGGATTTTGTCCGTGAGTTGTAGGTTCACCCATGGCGCTGTTAGGGAGGGAGTTCCAGGATTTTGTCCGTGTGGTGTAGGTACACCCACGGCACTGTTAGGGAGGGAGTTCCAGGATTTTGTCCGTGTGATGTAGGTACACCCACGGCGCTGTTAGGGAGGGAGTTCCAGGATTTTGTCCGTGTGGTGTAGGTACACCCACGGCGCTGTTAGGGAGGTAAGTTCCAGGATTTTGTCCGTGTGGTGTAGGTACAACCACGGCGCTGTTAGGGAGGGAGTTCCAGGATTTTGTCCCTGTGGTGTAGGTACACCCACGGCGCTGTTAGGGAGGGAGTTCCAGGATTTTGTCCCTGTGGTGTAGGTACACCCACGGCGCTGTTAGGTAGAGAGTTCCAGGATTTTGTCCGTGTGGTGTAGGTACACCCACGGCGCTGTTAGGGAGTGAGTTCCAGGATTTTGTCCGTGTGGTGTAGGTACACCCACGGCGCTGTTAGGGAGGGAGTTCCAGGATTTTGACCGTGTGGTGTAGGTACACCCACGGCGCTGTTAGTGAGGGAGTTCCAGGATTTTGTCCGTGTGGTGTAGGTACACCCACGGCGCTGTTAGGTAGAGAGTTCCAGGATTTTGTCCGTGTGGTGTAGGTACACCCACGGCGCTGTTAGGGAGGGAGTTCCAGGATTTTGTCCCTGTGGTGTAGGTACACCCACGGCGCAGTTAGGGAGGGAGTTCCAGGATTTTGTCCCTGTGGTGTAGGTACACCCACAGCGCTGTTAGGGAGGGAGTTCCAGGATTTTGTCCGTGTGGTGTAGGTACACCCACGGCGCTGTTAGGGAGGGAGTTCCAGGATTTTGTCCGTGTGGTGTAGGTACACCCACGGCGCTGTTAGGGAGGGAGTTCCAGGATATTGTCCGTGTGGTGCAGGTACACCCACGGCGCTGTTAGGGAGGAAGTTCCAGGATTTTGTCCGTGTGGTGTAGGTACAACCACGGCGCTGTTAGGGAGGGAGTTCCAGGATTTTGTCCGTGTGGTGTAGGTACACCCACGGCGCTGTTAGGGAGGGAGTTCCAGGATTTTGTCCCTGTGGTGTAGGTACACCCACGGCGCTGTTAGGTAGAGAGTTCCAGGATTTTGTCCGTGTGGTGTAGGTACACCCACGGCGCTGTTAGGGAGGGAGTTCCAGGATTTTGTCCGTGTGGTGTAGGTACACCCACGGCGCTGTTAGGGAGGGAGTTCCAGGATTTTGTCCCCTGTGTGGTGTAGGTACACCCACGGCGCTGTTAGGTAGAGAGTTCCAGGATTTTGTCCGTGTGGTGTAGGTACACCCACGGCGCTGTTAGGGAGGGAGTTCCAGGATTTTGTCCCTGTGGGTGTAGGTACACCCACGGCGCTGTTAGGGAGGAAGTTCCAGGATTTTGTCCGTGTGGTGTAGGTACACCCACGGCGCTGTTAGGGAGGGAGTTCCAGGATTTTGTCTGTGTGGTGCAGGTACACCCACGGCGCTGTTAGGGAGGGAGTTCCAGGATATTGTCCGTGTGGTGTAGGTACACCCACGGCGCTGTTAGGGAGGGAGTTCCAGGATTTTGTCCGTGTGGTGTAGGTACAGCCACAGCGCTGTTAGGGAGGGAGTTCCAGGATTTTGTCCGTGTGGTGTAGGTACAGCCACAGCGCTGTTAGGGAGGGAGTTCCAGGATTTTGTCCGTGTGGTGTAGGTACACCCACGGCGCTGTTAGGGAGGGAGTTCCAGGATTTTGTCTGTGTGGTGTAGGTACACCCACGGCGCCGTTAGGGAGGGGGTTCCAGGATTTTATCCGTGTGGTGTAGGTACACCCACAGTGCTGTTAGGGAGGGAGTTCCAGGATTTTGTCCGTGTGGTGTAGGTACACCCACGGCGCTGTTAGGGAGGGAGTTCCAGGATTTTGTCCGTGTGGTGTAGGTACACCCACAGCGCTCTTAGGGAGGGAGTTCCAGGATTTTGTCCGTGTGGTGTAGGTACACCCACGGCGCTGTTAGGGAGGGAGTTCCAGGATTTTGTCCGTGTGGTGTAGGTTCACCCACGGCGCTGTTAGGGAGGGAGTTCCGGGATTTTGTCCGTGTGGTGTAGGTACACCCACAGTGCTGTTAGGTAGGGAGATCCAGGATTTTGTCCCTGTGGTGTAGGTACACCCACGGCGCTGTTAGGGAGGGAGTTCCAGGATTTTGTCCGTGTGGTGTAGGTACACCCACGGCGGTGTTAGTGAGGGAGTTCCAGGATTTTGTCCGTGTGCTGTAGGTACACCCACGGCGCTGTTAGGGAGGGAGTTCCAGGATATTGTCCGTGTGGTGTAGGTATACCCATGGCGCTGTTAGGGAGGGAGTTCCAGGATTTTGTCCGTGTGGTGTAGGTACACCCACGGCGCTGTTAGGGAGGGAGTTCCAGGATTTTGTCCCTGTGGTGTAGGTACACCCACGGCGCTGTTAGGGAGGGAGTTCCAGGATTTTGTCCGTGTGGTGTAGGTACACCCACGGCGCTGTTAGGGAGGGAGTTCCAGGATTTTGTCCGTGTGGTGTAGGTACACCCACGGCGCTGTTAGGGAGGGAGTTCCAGGATTTTGTCCCGTGTGGTGTAGGTACACCCACGGCGCTGTTAGCGAGCGAGTTCCAGGATTTTGTCCGTGTGGTGTAGGTACACCCACGGCGCTGTTAGGGAGGGAGTTCCAGGATTTTGTCCCTGTGGTGTAGGTACACCCGCGGTGCTGTTAGGGAGGGAGTTCCAGGATTTTGTCCGTGTGGTGTAGTTACTCCCACGGCGCTGTTAGGGAGGGAGTTCCAGGATTTTGTCCGTGTGGTGTAGGTACACCCACGGCGCTGCTAGGGAGGGAGTTCCAGGATTTTGACCCTGTGGTGTAGGTACACCCACGGCGCTGTTAGGGAGGGAGTTCCAGGATTTTGTCCCGTGTGGTGTAGGTACACCCACACCGCTGTTAGGGAGGGAGTTCCAGGATTTTGTCCGTGTGGTGTAGGTACACCCACGGCGCTGTTAGGGAGGGACTTCCAGGATTTTGTCCGTGTGGTGTAGGTACACCTACGGCGCTGTTAGGGAGGGAGTTCCAGGATTTTGTCCGTGTGGTGTAGGTGCACCCACGGCGCTGTTAGGGAGGGAGGTCCAGGATTTTGTCGGTGTGGTGTAGGTACACCCACGGCGCTGATAGGGTGGGAGTTCCAGGATTCTGTCCGTGTGGTGTAGGTACACCCACGGCGCTGTTAGGGAGGGAGTTCCAGGATTTTGTCCCGTGTGGTGTAGGTACACCCACGGCGCTGTTAGGGAGGGAGTTCCAGGATTTTGTCCCCTGTGGTGTAGGTACACCCACGGCGCTGTTAGGGAGGGAGTTCCAGGATTTTGTCCGTGTGGTGTAGGTACACCCACGGCGCTGTTAGGGAGGGTGTTCCAGGATTTTGTCCGTGTGATGTAGGTACACCCACGGCGCTGTTAGGGAGGGAGTTCCAGGATTTTGTCCATGTGGTGTAGGTACACCCACGGTGCTGTTAGGGAGGGAGTTCCAGGATTTTGTCCGTGTGGTGTAGGTACACCCACGGCGCTGTTAGTGAGGGAGTTCCAGGATTTTGTCCGTGTGGTGTAGGTACACCCACGGCGCTTTTAGGGAGGGAGTTCCAGGATTTTATCCGTGTGGTGTAGGTACACCCACGGCGCTGTTAGGGAGGGAGTTCCAGGATTTTGTCCGTGTGGTGTAGGTACACCCACGGCGCTGTTAGGGAGGGAGTTCCAGGATTTTGTCCGTGTGGTGTAGGTACACCCACAGCACTGTTAGGGTGGGAGTTCCAGGATTTTGTCCATGTGGTGTAGGTACACCCACGGCGCTGTTAAGGAGGGAGTTCCAGGATTTTGTCCCGTGTGGTGTAGGTACACCCACAGTGCTGTTAGGGAGGGAGTTCCAGGATTTTGTCCGTGTGGTGTAGGTACACCCACGGCGCTGTTAGGGAGGGAGTTCCAGGATTTTGTCCGTGTGGTGTAGGTACACCCACGGCGCTGTTAGGGAGGGAGTTCCAGGATTTTGTCCCTGTGGTGTAGGTACATCCACGGCGCTGTTAGGGAGGGAGTTCCAGGATTTTGTCCCTGTGGTGTAGGTACTTCCACGGTGCTGTTAGGGAGGGAGTTCCAGGATTTTGTCCCTGTGGTGTAGGTACACGCACGGTGCTGTTAGAGAGGGAGTTCCAGGATTTTGTCCACTCTGGTGTAGGTACACCCACAGCGCTGTTAGGGAGGGAGTTCCAGGATTTTGTCCGTGTGGTGTAGGTACACCCACGGCGCTGTTAGGGAGGGAGTTCCAGGATTTTGTCCGTGTGGTGTAGGTACACCCACGGCGCTGTTAGGGAGAGAGTTCCAGGATTTTGTCCGTGTGGTGTAGGTACACCCACAGCGCTGTTAGGGAGGGAGTTCCAGGATTTTGTCAGTGTGGTGTAGGTACACCCACAGTGCTGTTAGGGAGGGAGTTCCAGGATTTTGTCCGTGTGGTGTAGGTACATCCACAGCGCTGTTAGGGAGGGAGTTCCAGGATTTTGTCCGTGTGGTGTAGGTACATCCACAGCGCTGTTAGGGAGGGAGTTCCAGGATTTTGTCCGTGTGGTGTAGGTACACCCACTGCGCTGTTAGGGAGGGAGTTCCAGGATTTTGTCCATCTGGTGTAGGTACACCCACGGCGCTGTTAGGGAGGGAGTTCCAGGATTTTGTCCGTGTGATGTAGGTACACCCACGGTGCTGTTAGGGAGGGAGTTCCAGGATTTTGTCCGTGTGGTGTAGGTACACCCACGGCGCTGTTAGTGAGGGAGTTCAAGGATTTTGTCCGTGTGGTGTAGGTACACCCACGGCGCTGTTAGGGAGGGAGTTCCAGGATTTTATCCGTGTGGTGTAGGTACACCCACGGCGCTGTTAGGGAGGGAGTTCCAGGATTTTGTCCGTGTGGTGTAGGTACACCCACAGCACTGTTAGGGTGGGAGTTCCAGGATTTTGTCCATGTGGTGTAGGTACACCCACGGCGCTGTTAGGGAGGGAGTTCCAGGATTTTGTCCGTGTGGTGTAGGTACACCCACGGCGCTGTTAGGGAGGGAGTTCCAGGATTTTGTCCGTGTGGTGTAGGTACACCCACGGTGCTGTTAGGGAGGGAGTTCCAGGATTTTGTCCGTGTGGTGTAGGTACACCCACGGTGCTGTTACGGAGGGAGTTCCAGGATTTTCTCCGTGTGGTGTAGGTACACCCACGGCACTGTTAGGGAGGGAATTCCAGGATTTTGTCCGTGTGGTGTAGGTACACCCACGGTGCTGTTAGGGAGGGAGTTCCAGGATTTTGTCCCTGTGGTGTAGGTACACCCACGGTTCTGTTAGGGAGGGAGTTCCAGGATTTTGTCCGTGTGGTGTAGGTACACCCACGGCGCTGTTAGGGAGGGAGTTCCAGGATTTTGTCCGTGTGGTGTAGGTACACCCACGGCGCTGTTAGTGAGGGAGTTCCAGGATTTTGTCCCTGTGGTGTAGGTACACCCACGGCGCTGTTAGGGAGGGAGTTCCAGGATTTTGTCCGTGTGGTGTAGGTACACCCACGGCGCTGTTAGGGAGGGAGTTCCAGGATTTTGTCCGTGTGGTGTAGGTACACCCACGGCGCTGTTAGGGAGGGAGTTCCAGGATTTTATCCGTGTGGTGTAGGTACACCCACGGCGCTGTTAGGGAGGGAGTTCCAGGATTTTGTCCGTGTGGTGTAGGTACACCCACGGTGCTGTTAGGGAGGGAGTTCCAGGATTTTGTCCGTGTGGTGTAGGTACACCCACAGCGCTGTTAGGGAGGGAGTTCCAGGATTTTGTCCGTGTTGTGTAGGTACACCCACGGCGCTGTTAGGGAGGGAGTTCCAGGATTTTGTCCGTGTGGTGTAGGTACACCCACAGCGCTGTTAGGGAGGGAGTTCCAGGATTTTGTCCATGTGGTGTAGGTACACCCACGGCGCTGTTAGGTAGAGAGTTCCAGGATTTTGTCCGTGTGGTGTAGGTACACCCACGGCGCTGTTAGGGAGGGAGTTCCAGGATTTTGTCCCTGTGGTGTAGGTACACCCACGGCGCAGTTAGGGAGGGAGTTCCAGGATTTTGTCCCTGTGGTGTAGGTACACCCACAGCGCTGTTAGGGAGGGAGTTCCAGGATTTTGTCCGTGTGGTGTAGGTACACCCACGGCGCTGTTAGGGAGGGAGTTCCAGGATTTTGTCCGTGTGGTGTAGGTACACCCACGGCGCTGTTAGGGAGGGAGTTCCAGGATATTGTCCGTGTGGTGCAGGTACACCCACGGCGCTGTTAGGGAGGAAGTTCCAGGATTTTGTCCGTGTGGTGTAGGTACAACCACGGCGCTGTTAGGGAGGGAGTTCCAGGATTTTGTCCGTGTGGTGTAGGTACACCCACGGCGCTGTTAGGGAGGGAGTTCCAGGATTTTGTCCCTGTGGTGTAGGTACACCCACGGCGCTGTTAGGTAGAGAGTTCCAGGATTTTGTCCGTGTGGTGTAGGTACACCCACGGCGCTGTTAGGGAGGGAGTTCCAGGATTTTGTCCGTGTGGTGTAGGTACACCCACGGCGCTGTTAGGGAGGGAGTTCCAGGATTTTGTCCCCTGTGTGGTGTAGGTACACCCACGGCGCTGTTAGGTAGAGAGTTCCAGGATTTTGTCCGTGTGGTGTAGGTACACCCACGGCGCTGTTAGGGAGGGAGTTCCAGGATTTTGTCCCTGTGGTGTAGGTACACCCACGGCGCTGTTAGGGAGGAAGTTCCAGGATTTTGTCCGTGTGGTGTAGGTAGACCCACAGCGCTGTTAGGGAGGGAGTTCCAGGAATTTGTCCGTGTGGTGTAGGTACACCCACGGCGCTGTTAGGGAGGGAGTTCCAGGATTTTGTCTGTGTGGTGCAGGTACACCCACGGCGCTGTTAGGGAGGGAGTTCCAGGATATTGTCCGTGTGGTGTAGGTACACCCACGGCGCTGTTAGGGAGGGAGTTCCAGGATTTTGTCCGTGTGGTGTAGGTACAGCCACAGCGCTGTTAGGGAGGGAGTTCCAGGATTTTGTCCGTGTGGTGTAGGTACAGCCACAGCGCTGTTAGGGAGGGAGTTCCAGGATTTTGTCCGTGTGGTGTAGGTACACCCACGGCGCTGTTAGTGAGGGAGTTCCAGGATTTTATCCGTGTGGTGTAGGTACACCCACGGCGCTGTTAGGGAGGGAGTTCCAGGATTTTGTCCGTGTGGTGTAGGTACACCCACAGCGCTCTTAGGGAGGGAGTTCCAGGATTTTGTCCGTGTGGTGTAGGTACACCCACGGCGCTGTTAGGGAGGGAGTTCCAGGATTTTGTCCGTGTGGTGTAGGTTCACCCACGGCGCTGTTAGGGAGGGAGTTCCGGGATTTTGTCCGTGTGGTGTAGGTACACCCACAGTGCTGTTAGGTAGGGAGATCCAGGATTTTGTCCCTGTGGTGTAGGTACACCCACGGCGCTGTTAGGGAGGGAGTTCCAGGATTTTGTCCGTGTGGTGTAGGTACACCCACGGCGGTGTTAGTGAGGGAGTTCCAGGATTTTGTCCGTGTGCTGTAGGTACACCCACGGCGCTGTTAGGGAGGGAGTTCCAGGATATTGTCCGTGTGGTGTAGGTATACCCATGGCGCTGTTAGGGAGGGAGTTCCAGGATTTTGTCCGTGTGGTGTAGGTACACCCACGGCGCTGTTAGGGAGGGAGTTCCAGGATTTTGTCCCTGTGGTGTAGGTACACCCACGGCGCTGTTAGGGAGGGAGTTCCAGGATTTTGTCCGTGTGGTGTAGGTACACCCACGGCGCTGTTAGGGAGGGAGTTCCAGGATTTTGTCCGTGTGGTGTAGGTACACCCACGGCGCTGTTAGGGAGGGAGTTCCAGGATTTTGTCCCGTGTGGTGTAGGTACACCCACGGCGCTGTTAGCGAGCGAGTTCCAGGATTTTGTCCGTGTGGTGTAGGTACACCCACGGCGCTGTTAGGGAGGGAGTTCCAGGATTTTGTCCCTGTGGTGTAGGTACACCCGCGGTGCTGTTAGGGAGGGAGTTCCAGGATTTTGTCCGTGTGGTGTAGGTACACCCACGGCGCTGTTAGGGAGGGAGTTCCAGGATTTTATCCGTGTGGTGTAGTTACTCCCACGGCGCTGTTAGGGAGGGAGTTCCAGGATTTTGTCCGTGTGGTGTAGGTACACCCACGGCGCTGTTAGGGAGGGAGTTCCAGGATTTTGACCCTGTGGTGTAGGTACACCCACGGCGCTGTTAGGGAGGGAGTTCCAGGATTTTGTCCCGTGTGGTGTAGGTACACCCACACCGCTGTTAGGGAGGGAGTTCCAGGATTTTGTCCGTGTGGTGTAGGTACACCCACGGCGCTGTTAGGGAGGGACTTCCAGGATTTTGTCCGTGTGGTGTAGGTACACCCACGGCGCTGTTAGGGAGGGAGTTCCAGGATTTTGTCCGTGTGGTGTAGGTGCACCCACGGCGCTGTTAGGGAGGGAGGTCCAGGATTTTGTCGGTGTGGTGTAGGTACACCCACGGCGCTGATAGGGTGGGAGTTCCAGGATTCTGTCCGTGTGGTGTAGGTACACCCACGGCGCTGTTAGGGAGGGAGTTCCAGGATTTTGTCCCGTGTGGTGTAGGTACACCCACGGCGCTGTTAGGGAGGGAGTTCCAGGATTTTGTCCCCTGTGGTGTAGGTACATCCACGGCGCTGTTAGGGAGGGAGTTCCAGGATTTTGTCCCTGTGGTGTAGGTACTTCCACGGTGCTGTTAGGGAGGGAGTTCCAGGATTTTGTCCCTGTGGTGTAGGTACACGCACGGTGCTGTTAGAGAGGGAGTTCCAGGATTTTGTCCACTCTGGTGTAGGTACACCCACAGCGCTGTTAGGGAGGGAGTTCCAGGATTTTGTCCGTGTGGTGTAGGTACACCCACGGCGCTGTTAGGGAGGGAGTTCCAGGATTTTGTCCGTGTGGTGTAGGTACACCCACGGCGCTGTTAGGGAGAGAGTTCCAGGATTTTGTCCGTGTGGTGTAGGTACACCCACAGCGCTGTTAGGGAGGGAGTTCCAGGATTTTGTCAGTGTGGTGTAGGTACACCCACAGTGCTGTTAGGGAGGGAGTTCCAGGATTTTGTCCGTGTGGTGTAGGTACATCCACAGCGCTGTTAGGGAGGGAGTTCCAGGATTTTGTCCGTGTGGTGTAGGTACATCCACAGCGCTGTTAGGGAGGGAGTTCCAGGATTTTGTCCGTGTGGTGTAGGTACACCCACTGCGCTGTTAGGGAGGGAGTTCCAGGATTTTGTCCATCTGGTGTAGGTACACCCACGGCGCTGTTAGGGAGGGAGTTCCAGGATTTTGTCCGTGTGATGTAGGTACACCCACGGTGCTGTTAGGGAGGGAGTTCCAGGATTTTGTCCGTGTGGTGTAGGTACACCCACGGCGCTGTTAGTGAGGGAGTTCAAGGATTTTGTCCGTGTGGTGTAGGTACACCCACGGCGCTGTTAGGGAGGGAGTTCCAGGATTTTATCCGTGTGGTGTAGGTACACCCACGGCGCTGTTAGGGAGGGAGTTCCAGGATTTTGTCCGTGTGGTGTAGGTACACCCACAGCACTGTTAGGGTGGGAGTTCCAGGATTTTGTCCATGTGGTGTAGGTACACCCACGGCGCTGTTAGGGAGGGAGTTCCAGGATTTTGTCCGTGTGGTGTAGGTACACCCACGGCGCTGTTAGGGAGGGAGTTCCAGGATTTTGTCCGTGTGGTGTAGGTACACCCACGGTGCTGTTAGGGAGGGAGTTCCAGGATTTTGTCCGTGTGGTGTAGGTACACCCACGGTGCTGTTACGGAGGGAGTTCCAGGATTTTCTCCGTGTGGTGTAGGTACACCCACGGCGCTGTTAGGGAGGGAGTTCCAGGATTCTGTCCGTGTGGTGTAGGTACACCCACGGCACTGTTAGGGAGGGAATTCCAGGATTTTGTCCGTGTGGTGTAGGTACACCCACGGTGCTGTTAGGGAGGGAGTTCCAGGATTTTGTCCCTGTGGTGTAGGTACACCCACGGTTCTGTTAGGGAGGGAGTTCCAGGATTTTGTCCGTGTGGTGTAGGTACACCCACGGCGCTGTTAGGGAGGGAGTTCCAGGATTTTGTCCGTGTGGTGTAGGTACACCCACGGCGCTGTTAGTGAGGGAGTTCCAGGATTTTGTCCCTGTGGTGTAGGTACACCCACGGCGCTGTTAGGGAGGGAGTTCCAGGATTTTGTCCGTGTGGTGTAGGTACACCCACGGCGCTGTTAGGGAGGGAGTTCCAGGATTTTGTCCGTGTGGTGTAGGTACACCCACGGCGCTGTTAGGGAGGGAGTTCCAGGATTTTATCCGTGTGGTGTAGGTACACCCACGGCGCTGTTAGGGAGGGAGTTCCAGGATTTTGTCCGTGTGGTGTAGGTACACCCACGGTGCTGTTAGGGAGGGAGTTCCAGGATTTTGTCCGTGTGGTGTAGGTACACCCACAGCGCTGTTAGGGAGGGAGTTCCAGGATTTTGTCCGTGTTGTGTAGGTACACCCACGGCGCTGTTAGGGAGGGAGTTCCAGGATTTTGTCCGTGTGGTGTAGGTACACCCACAGCGCTGTTAGGGAGGGAGTTCCAGGATTTTGTCCATGTGGTGTAGGTACACCCACGGCGCTGTTAGGTAGAGAGTTCCAGGATTTTGTCCGTGTGGTGTAGGTACACCCACGGCGCTGTTAGGGAGGGAGTTCCAGGATTTTGTCCCTGTGGTGTAGGTACACCCACGGCGCAGTTAGGGAGGGAGTTCCAGGATTTTGTCCCTGTGGTGTAGGTACACCCACAGCGCTGTTAGGGAGGGAGTTCCAGGATTTTGTCCGTGTGGTGTAGGTACACCCACGGCGCTGTTAGGGAGGGAGTTCCAGGATTTTGTCCGTGTGGTGTAGGTACACCCACGGCGCTGTTAGGGAGGGAGTTCCAGGATATTGTCCGTGTGGTGCAGGTACACCCACGGCGCTGTTAGGGAGGAAGTTCCAGGATTTTGTCCGTGTGGTGTAGGTACAACCACGGCGCTGTTAGGGAGGGAGTTCCAGGATTTTGTCCGTGTGGTGTAGGTACACCCACGGCGCTGTTAGGGAGGGAGTTCCAGGATTTTGTCCCTGTGGTGTAGGTACACCCACGGCGCTGTTAGGTAGAGAGTTCCAGGATTTTGTCCGTGTGGTGTAGGTACACCCACGGCGCTGTTAGGGAGGGAGTTCCAGGATTTTGTCCGTGTGGTGTAGGTACACCCACGGCGCTGTTAGGGAGGGAGTTCCAGGATTTTGTCCCCTGTGTGGTGTAGGTACACCCACGGCGCTGTTAGGTAGAGAGTTCCAGGATTTTGTCCGTGTGGTGTAGGTACACCCACGGCGCTGTTAGGGAGGGAGTTCCAGGATTTTGTCCCTGTGGTGTAGGTACACCCACGGCGCTGTTAGGGAGGAAGTTCCAGGATTTTGTCCGTGTGGTGTAGGTACACCCACAGCGCTGTTAGGGAGGGAGTTCCAGGAATTTGTCCGTGTGGTGTAGGTACACCCACGGCGCTGTTAGGGAGGGAGTTCCAGGATTTTGTCTGTGTGGTGCAGGTACACCCACGGCGCTGTTAGGGAGGGAGTTCCAGGATATTGTCCGTGTGGTGTAGGTACACCCACGGCGCTGTTAGGGAGGGAGTTCCAGGATTTTGTCCGTGTGGTGTAGGTACAGCCACAGCGCTGTTAGGGAGGGAGTTCCAGGATTTTGTCCGTGTGGTGTAGGTACAGCCACAGCGCTGTTAGGGAGGGAGTTCCAGGATTTTGTCCGTGTGGTGTAGGTACACCCACGGCGCTGTTAGGGAGGGAGTTCCAGGATTTTGTCTGTGTGGTGTAGGTACACCCACGGCGCCGTTAGGGAGGGGGTTCCAGGATTTTATCCGTGTGGTGTAGGTACACCCACAGTGCTGTTAGGGAGGGAGTTCCAGGATTTTGTCCGTGTGGTGTAGGTACACCCACGGCGCTGTTAGGGAGGGAGTTCCAGGATTTTGTCCGTGTGGTGTAGGTACACCCACAGCGCTCTTAGGGAGGGAGTTCCAGGATTTTGTCCGTGTGGTGTAGGTACACCCACGGCGCTGTTAGGGAGGGAGTTCCAGGATTTTGTCCGTGTGGTGTAGGTTCACCCACGGCGCTGTTAGGGAGGGAGTTCCGGGATTTTGTCCGTGTGGTGTAGGTACACCCACAGTGCTGTTAGGGAGGGAGTTCCAGGATTTTGTCCGTGTGGTGTAGGTACACCCACGGCGGTGTTAGTGAGGGAGTTCCAGGATTTTGTCCGTGTGCTGTAGGTACACCCACGGCGCTGTTAGGGAGGGAGTTCCAGGATATTGTCCGTGTGGTGTAGGTATACCCATGGCGCTGTTAGGGAGGGAGTTCCAGGATTTTGTCCGTGTGGTGTAGGTACACCCACGGCGCTGTTAGGGAGGGAGTTCCAGGATTTTGTCCCTGTGGTGTAGGTACACCCACGGCGCTGTTAGGGAGGGAGTTCCAGGATTTTGTCCGTGTGGTGTAGGTACACCCACGGCGCTGTTAGGGAGGGAGTTCCAGGATTTTGTCCGTGTGGTGTAGGTACACCCACGGCGCTGTTAGGGAGGGAGTTCCAGGATTTTGTCCCGTGTGGTGTAGGTACACCCACGGCGCTGTTAGCGAGCGAGTTCCAGGATTTTGTCCGTGTGGTGTAGGTACACCCACGGCGCTGTTAGGGAGGGAGTTCCAGGATTTTGTCCCTTTGGTGTAGGTACACCCGCGGTGCTGTTAGGGAGGGAGTTCCAGGATTTTGTCCGTGTGGTGTAGTTACTCCCACGGCGCTGTTAGGGAGGGAGTTCCAGGATTTTGTCCGTGTGGTGTAGGTACACCCACGGCGCTGTTAGGGAGGGAGTTCCAGGATTTTGACCCTGTGGTGTAGGTACACCCACGGCGCTGTTAGGGAGGGAGTTCCAGGATTTTGTCCCGTGTGGTGTAGGTACACCCACACCGCTGTTAGGGAGGGAGTTCCAGGATTTTGTCCGTGTGGTGTAGGTACACCCACGGCGCTGTTAGGGAGGGACTTCCAGGATTTTGTCCGTGTGGTGTAGGTACACCCACGGCGCTGTTAGGGAGGGAGTTCCAGGATTTTGTCCGTGTGGTGTAGGTGCACCCACGGCGCTGTTAGGGAGGGAGGTCCAGGATTTTGTCGGTGTGGTGTAGGTACACCCACGGCGCTGATAGGGTGGGAGTTCCAGGATTCTGTCCGTGTGGTGTAGGTACACCCACGGCGCTGTTAGGGAGGGAGTTCCAGGATTTTGTCCCGTGTGGTGTAGGTACACCCACGGCGCTGTTAGGGAGGGAGTTCCAGGATTTTGTCCCCTGTGGTGTAGGTACACCCACGGCGCTGTTAGGGAGGGAGTTCCAGGATTTTGTCCGTGTGGTGTAGGTACACCCACGGCGCTGTTAGGGAGGGTGTTCCAGGATTTTGTCCGTGTGATGTAGGTACACCCACGGCGCTGTTAGGGAGGGAGTTCCAGGATTTTGTCCATGTGGTGTAGGTACACCCACGGTGCTGTTAGGGAGGGAGTTCCAGGATTTTGTCCGTGTGGTGTAGGTACACCCACGGCGCTGTTAGTGAGGGAGTTCCAGGATTTTGTCCGTGTGGTGTAGGTACACCCACGGCGCTTTTAGGGAGGGAGTTCCAGGATTTTATCCGTGTGGTGTAGGTACACCCACGGCGCTGTTAGGGAGGGAGTTCCAGGATTTTGTCCGTGTGGTGTAGGTACACCCACGGCGCTGTTAGGGAGGGAGTTCCAGGATTTTGTCCGTGTGGTGTAGGTACACCCACAGCACTGTTAGGGTGGGAGTTCCAGGATTTTGTCCATGTGGTGTAGGTACACCCACGGCGCTGTTAAGGAGGGAGTTCCAGGATTTTGTCCCGTGTAGTGTAGGTACACCCACAGTGCTGTTAGGGAGGGAGTTCCAGGA
Organism: Isurus oxyrinchus; assembly: GCA_026770705.1. Taxonomy (NCBI): domain Eukaryota; kingdom Metazoa; phylum Chordata; class Chondrichthyes; order Lamniformes; family Lamnidae; genus Isurus; species Isurus oxyrinchus. Next base: position 148,390 of record JANJGN010000355.1, on the reverse strand, counting down.
TTTTGTCCGTGTGGTGTAGGTACACCCACGGCGCTGTTAGGGAGGGAGTTCCAGGATTTTGTCCGTGTGGTGTAGGTACACCCACGGCGCTGTTAGGGAGGGAGTTCCAGGATTTTGTCCCTGTGGTGTAGGTACATCCACGGCGCTGTTAGGGAGGGAGTTCCAGGATTTTGTCCCTGTGGTGTAGGTACTTCCACGGTGCTGTTAGGGAGGGAGTTCCAGGATTTTGTCCCTGTGGTGTAGGTACACGCACGGTGCTGTTAGAGAGGGAGTTCCAGGATTTTGTCCACTCTGGTGTAGGTACACCCACAGCGCTGTTAGGGAGGGAGTTCCAGGATTTTGTCCGTGTGGTGTAGGTACACCCACGGCGCTGTTAGGGAGGGAGTTCCAGGATTTTGTCCGTGTGGTGTAGGTACACCCACGGCGCTGTTAGGGAGAGAGTTCCAGGATTTTGTCCGTGTGGTGTAGGTACACCCACAGCGCTGTTAGGGAGGGAGTTCCAGGATTTTGTCAGTGTGGTGTAGGTACACCCACAGTGCTGTTAGGGAGGGAGTTCCAGGATTTTGTCCGTGTGGAGTAGGTACACCCACAGCGCTGTTAGGGAGGGAGTTCCAGGATTTTGTCCATCTGGTGTAGGTACACCCACGGCGCTGTTAGGGAGGGAGTTCCAGGATTTTGTCCGTGTGATGTAGGTACACCCACGGTGCTGTTAGGGAGGGAGTTCCAGGATTTTGTCCGTGTGGTGTAGGTACACCCACGGCGCTGTTAGTGAGGGAGTTCAAGGATTTTGTCCGTGTGGTGTAGGTACACCCACGGCGCTGTTAGGGAGGGAGTTCCAGGATTTTATCCGTGTGGTGTAGGTACACCCACGGCGCTGTTAGGGAGGGAGTTCCAGGATTTTGTCCGTGTGGTGTAGGTACACCCACAGCACTGTTAGGGTGGGAGTTCCAGGATTTTGTCCATGTGGTGTAGGTACACCCACGGCGCTGTTAGGGAGGGAGTTCCAGGATTTTGTCCGTGTGGTGTAGGTACACCCACGGCGCTGTTAGGGAGGGAGTTCCAGGATTTTGTCCGTGTGGTGTAGGTACACCCACGGTGCTGTTAGGGAGGGAGTTCCAGGATTTTGTCCGTGTGGTGTAGGTACACCCACGGTGCTGTTACGGAGGGAGTTCCAGGATTTTCTCCGTGTGGTGTAGGTACACCCACGGCACTGTTAGGGAGGGAATTCCAGGATTTTGTCCGTGTGGTGTAGGTACACCCACGGTGCTGTTAGGGAGGGAGTTCCAGGATTTTGTCCCTGTGGTGTAGGTACACCCACGGTTCTGTTAGGGAGGGAGTTCCAGGATTTTGTCCGTGTGGTGTAGGTACACCCACGGCGCTGTTAGGGAGGGAGTTCCAGGATTTTGTCCGTGTGGTGTAGGTACACCCACGGCGCTGTTAGTGAGGGAGTTCCAGGATTTTGTCCCTGTGGTGTAGGTACACCCACGGCGCTGTTAGGGAGGGAGTTCCAGGATTTTGTCCGTGTGGTGTAGGTACACCCACGGCGCTGTTAGGGAGGGAGTTCCAGGATTTTGTCCGTGTGGTGTAGGTACACCCACGGCGCTGTTAGGGAGGGAGTTCCAGGATTTTCTCCGTGTGGTGTAGGTACACCCACGGCGCTGTTAGGGAGGGAGTTCCAGGATTTTGTCCGTGTGGTGTAGGTACACCCACGGTGCTGTTAGGGAGGGAGTTCCAGGATTTTGTCCGTGTGGTGTAGGTACACCCACAGCGCTGTTAGGGAGGGAGTTCCAGGATTTTGTCCGTGTTGTGTAGGTACACCCACGGCGCTGTTAGGGAGGGAGTTCCAGGATTTTGTCCGTGTGGTGTAGGTACACCCACAGCGCTGTTAGGGAGGGAGTTCCAGGATTTTGTCCATGTGGTGTAGGTACACCCACGGCGCTGTTAGGGAGGGAGTTCCAGGATTTTGTCCGTGTGGTGTAGGTACACCCACGGCACTGTTAGGGAGGGAGTTCCAGGATTTTGTCCGTGTGATGTAGGTACACCCACGGCGCTGTTAGGGAGGAAGTTCCAGGATTTTGTCCGTGTGGTGTAGGTACAACCACGGCGCTGTTAGGGAGGGAGTTCCAGGATTTTGTCCGTGTGGTGTAGGTACACCCACGGCGCTGTTAGGGAGGGAGTTCCAGGATTTTGTCCCTGTGGTGTAGGTACACCCACGGCGCTGTTAGGTAGAGAGTTCCAGGATTTTGTCCGTGTGGTGTAGGTACACCCACGGCGCTGTTAGGGAGGGAGTTCCAGGATTTTGTCCGTGTGGTGTAGGTACACCCACGGCGCTGTTAGGGAGGGAGTTCCAGGATTTTGTCCCCTGTGTGGTGTAGGTACACCCACGGCGCTGTTAGGTAGACAGTTCCAGTATTTTGTCCGTGTGGTGTAGGTACACCCACAGCGCTGTTAGGGAGGGAGTTGCAGGATTTTGTCCGTGTGGTGTAGGTACACCCACGGCGCTGTTAGGGAGGGAGTTCCAGGATTTTGTCCGTGTGGTGTAGGTACACCCACAGCGCTGTTAGGGAGGGAGTTCCAGGATTTTGTCCGTGTGGTGTAGGTACACCCACGGCGCTGTTAGGGAGGGAGTTCCAGGATTTTGTCCGTGTGGTGTAGGTACACCCACGGCGCTGTTAGGGAGGGAGTTTCAGGATTTTGTCCGTGTGGTGTAGGTACACCCACGGTGCTGTTAGGGAAGGTGTTCCAGGATTTTGTCCGTGTGGTGTAGGTACACCCACGGCGCTGTTAGGGAGGGAGTTCCAGGATTTTGTCTGTGTGGTGTAGGTACACCCACGGCGCTGTTAGGGAGGGAGTTCCAGGATATTGTCCGTGTGGTGCAGGTACACCCACGGCGCTGTTAGGGAGGGAGCTCCAGGATTTTGTCCGTGTGGTGCAGGTACACCCACGGCGCTGTTAGGGAGGGAGTTCCGGGATTTTGTCCGTGTGGTGCAGGTACACCCACGGCGCTGTTAGGGAGGGAGCTCCAGGATTTTGTCCGTGTGGTGTAGGTACACCCACGGCGCTGTTAGGGAGGGAGTTCCAGGATTTTGTCCGTGTGGTGTAGGTACAGCCACAGCGCTGTTAGGGAGGGAGTTCCAGGATTTTGTCCGTGTGGTGTAGGTACAGCCACAGCGCTGTTAGGGAGGGAGTTCCAGGATTTTGTCCGTGTGGTGTAGGTACACCCACGGCGCTGTTAGGGAGGGAGTTCCAGGATTTTGTCTGTGTGGTGTAGGTACACCCACGGCGCTGTTAGGGAGGGAGTTCCAGGATTTTGTCTGTGTGGTGTAGGTACACCCACGGCGCCGTTAGGGAGGGGGTTCCAGGATTTTATCCGTGTGGTGTAGGTACACCCACGGCGCTGTTAGGGAGGGAGTTCCAGGATTTTGTCCGTGTGGTGTAGGTACACCCACAGCGCTCTTAGGGAGGGAGTTCCAGGATTTTGTCCGTGTGGTGTAGGTACACCCACGGCGCTGTTAGGGAGGGAGTTCCAGGATTTTGTCCGTGTGGTGTAGGTACACCCATGGCACTGTTAGGGAGGGAGTTCCAGGATTTTGTCCGTGTGGTGTAGGTACACCCACGGCGCTGTTAGGGAGGGAGTTCCAGAATTTTGTCCCTGTGGTGTAGGTACACCCACGGCGCTGTTAGGGAGGGAGTTCCAGGATTTTGTCCGTGTGCTGTAGGTACACCCACGGCGCTGTTAGTGAGGGAGTTCCAGGATTTTGTCCGTGTGGTGTAGGTACACCCACGGCGCTGTTAGGGAGGGAGTTCCAGGATTTTGTCCCTGTGGTGTAGGTACACCCACGGTGCTGTTAGGGAGGGAGTTCCAGGAATTTGTCCGTGTGGTGTAGGTACACCCACGGCGCTGTTAGGGAGGGAGTTCCAGGATTTTGTCCGTGTGGTGTAGGTACACCCACGGCGCTGTTAGGGAAAGAGTTCCAGGATTTTGTCCATGTGGTGTAGGTACACCCACGGCGCTGTTAGGGAGGGAGTTCCAGGATTTTGTCCGTGTGGTGTAGGTACACCCACGGCGCTGTTAGGGAGGGAGTTCCAGGATTTTGTCCCGTGTGGTGTAGGTACACCCACGGCGCTGTTAGCGAGCGAGTTCCAGGATTTTGTCCGTGTGGTGTAGGTACACCCACGGCGCTGTTAGGGAGGGAGTTCCAGGATTTTGTCCCTGTGGTGTAGGTACACCCGCGGCGCTGTTAGGGAGGGAGTTCCAGGATTTTGTCCGTGTGGTGTAGTTACTCCCACAGCGCTGTTAGGGAGGGAGTTCCAGGATTTTGTCCGTGTGGTGTAGGTACACCCACGGCGCTGTTAGGGAGGGAGTTCCAGGATTTTGACCCTGTGGTGTAGGTACACCCACGGCGCTGTTAGGGAGGGAGTTCCAGGATTTTGTCAGTGTGGTGTAGGTACACCCACAGCGCTGTTAGGGAGGGAGTTCCAGGATTTTGTCTGTGTGGTGTAGGTACACCCACGGCGCTGTTAGGGAGGGTGTTCCAGGATTTTGTCCCGTGTGGTGTAGGTACACCCACAGTGCTGTTAGGGAGGGAGTTCCAGGATTTTGTCCGTGTGGTGTAGGTACACCCACGGCACTGTTAGGGAGGGTGTTCCAGGATTTGTCCGTGTGGTGTAGGTACACCCACGGCGCTGTTAGGGAGGGAGTTCCAGGATTTTGTCCGTGTGGTGTAGGTACACCCACGGCGCTGTTAGGGAGGGAGTTCCAGGATTTTGTCTGTGTGGTGTAGGTACACCCACGGCGCCGTTAGGGAGGGAGTTCCAGGATTTTGTCCGTGTGGTGTAGGTACACCCACGGCGCTGTTAGGGAGGGAGTTCCAGGATTTTGTCCGTGTGGTGTAGGTACACCCACGGCGCTGTTAGGGAGGGTGTTCCAGGATTTGTCCGTGTGGTGTAGGTACACCCACGGCGCTGTTAGGGAGGGAGTTCCAGGATTTTGTCCGTGTGGTGTAGGTACACCCACGCGCTGTTAGGGAGGGAGGTCCAGGATTTTGTCCGTGTGGTGTAGGTACACCCACAGCGCTGTTAGGGAGGGAGTTCCAGGATTTTGTCCGTGTGGTGTAGGTACACCCACAGCGCTGTTAGGGAGGGAGTTCCAGGAATTTGTCCGTGTGGTGTAGGTACAGCCACGGCGCTGTTAGGGAGGGAGTTCCAGGATTTTGTCCGTGTGGTGTAGGTACACCCACAGCGCTGTTAGGGAGGGAGTTCCAGGATTTTGTCCTGTGTGGTGTAGGTACACCCACGGCGCTGTTAGGGAGGGAGTTCCAGGATTTTGTCCGTGTGGTGTAGGTACACCCACGGCGCTGTTAGGGAGGGAGTTCCAGGGTTTTGTCCGTGTGGTGTAGGTACACCCACGGCGCTGTTAGGGAGGGAGTTCCAGGATTTTGTCCCTGTGGTGTAGGTACACCCACGGCGCTGTTAGGGAGGGAGTTCCAGGATTTTGTCCCTGTGGTGTAGGTACACCCACGGCGCTGTTAGGGAGGGAGTTCCAGGATTTTGTCCGTGTGGTGTAGGTACACCCACGGCGCTGTTAGGGAGGGAGTTCCAGGATTTTGTCCGTGTGGTGTAGGTACACCCACGGTGCTGCTAGGGAGGGAGTTCCAGGATTTTGTCCGTGTGATGTAGGTACACCCACGACGCTGTTAGGGAGGGAGTTCCAGAATTATGTCCGTGTTGTGTAGGTACACCCACGGCGCTGTTAGGGAGGGAGTTCCAGGATTTTGTCCGTGTGGTGTAGGTACACATACGGCGCTGTTAGGGAGGGAGTTCCAGGATTTTGTCCGTGTGGTGTAGGTACACCCACGGTGCTGTTAGGGAGGGAGTTCCAGGATTTTGTCCCCGTGTGGTGTAGGTACACCCACGGCATTGTTAGGGAGGGAGTTCCAGGATTTTGTCCCCGTGTGGTGTAGGTACACCCACGGCGCTGTTAGGGAGGGAGTTCCAGGATTTTGTCCGTGTGGTGTAGGTACACCCACAGCGCTGTTAGGGAGGGAGTTCCAGGATTTTGTCCCCGTGTGGTGTAGTTACACCCACGGCGCTGTTAGGGAGGGAGTTCCAGGATTTTGTCCGTGTGGTGTAGGTACACCCACGACGCTGTTAGGGAGGGAGTTCCTGAATTATGTCCGTGTTGTGTAGGTACACCCACAGCGCTGTTAGGGAGGGAGTTCCAGGATTTTGTCCGTGTGGTGTAGGTACACCCACGGCGCTGTTAGGGAGGGAGTTCCAGGATTTTGTCCGTGTGGTGTAGGTACACCCACGGCGCTGTTAGGGAGGGAGTTCCAGGATTTTGTCCGTGTGGTGTAGGTACACCCACAGCGCTGTTAGGCAGGGAGTTCCAGGATTTTGTCCGTGTGGTGTAGGTACAACCACGGCGCTGTTAGGGAGGGAGTACCAGGATTTTGTCCATGTGGTGTAGGTACACCCACGGCGCTGTTAGGGAGGGAGTTCCAGGATTTTGTCCGTGTGGTCTAGGTACACCCACAGCGCTGTTAGGGAGGGAGTTCCAGGATTTTGTCCGTGTGGTGTAGGTACATCCACGGCGCTGTTAGGGAGGGAGTTCCAGGATTTTGTCCGTGTGGTGTAGGTACATCCACGGCGCTGTTAGGGAGGGAGTTCCAGGATTTTGTCCGTGTGGTGTAGGTACACCCACAGCGCTGTTAGGCAGGGAGTTCCAGGATTTTGTCCGTGTGGTGTAGGTACACCCACGGCGCTGTTAGGGAGGGAGTTCCAGGATTTTGTCCGTGTGGTGTAGGTTCACCCACGGCGCTGTTAGGGAGGGAGTTCCAGGATTTTGTCCGTGTGGTGTAGGTACACCCACGGCGCTGTTAGGGAGGGAGTTCCAGGATTTTGTCAGTGTGGTGTAGGTACACCCACGGCGCTGTTAGGGAGGGAGTTCCAGGATTTTGTCCGTGTGGTGTAGGTACACCCGCAGTGCTGTTAGGGAGGGAGTTCCAGGATTTTGTCCGTGTGGTGTAGGTACACCCACAGCGCTGTTAGGGAGGGAGTTCCAGGATTTTGTCCCTGTGGTGTAGGTACACCCACGGCGCTGTTAGGGAGGGAGTTCCAGGATTTTGTCCGTGTGGTGTAGGTACACCCACGGAGCTGTTAGGGAGGGAGTTCCAGGATTTTGTCCCCGTGTGGTGTAGGTACACCCACGGTGCTGTTAGGGAGGGAGTTCCAGGATTTTGTCCGTGTGGTGTAGGTACACCCACAGCGCTGTTAGGGAGGGAGTTCCAGGAATTTGTCCGTGTGGTGTATGTACACCCACGGCGCTGTTAGGGAGGGAGTTCCAGGATTTTGTCCCCGTGTGGTGTAGGTACACCCACGGCGCTGTTAGGGAGGGTGTTCCAGGATTTTGTCCGTGTGGTGTAGTTACACCCACGGCGCTGTTAGGGAGGGAGTTCCAGGATTTTGTCCCTGTGGTGTAGGTACACCCACGGCGCTGTTAGGGAGGGAGTTCCAGGATTTTGTCCGTGTGGTGTAGGTACACATACGGCGCTGTTAGGGAGGGAGTTCCAGGATTTTGTCCGTGTGGTGTAGGTACACCCACGGTGCTGTTAGGGAGGGAGTTCCAGGATTTTGTCCCCGTGTGGTGTAGGTACACCCACGGCGCTGTTAGGGAGGGAGTTCCAGGATTTTGTCCGTGTGGTGTAGGTTCACCCACGGCGCTGTTAGGGAGGGAGTTCCAGGATTTTGTCCGTGTGGTGTAGGTACACATACGGCGCTGTTAGGGAGGGAGTTCCAGGATTTTGTCCGTGTGGTGTAGGTACACCCACGGCGCTGTTAGGGAGGGAGTTCCAGGATTTTGTCCGTGTGGTGTAGGTACACCCACGGCGCTGTTAGGGAGGGAGTTCCAGGAATTTGTCCCCTGTGGTGTAGGTACACCCACGGTGCTGTTAGTGAGGGAGTTCCAGGATTTTGTCCGTGTGGTGTAGGTACACCCACGACGCTGTTAGGGAGGGAGTTCCAGAATTATGTCCGTGTTGTGTAGGTACACCCACGGCGCTGTTAGGGAGGGAGTTCCAGGATTTTGTCCGTGTGGTGTAGGTACACCCACGGCGCTGTTAGGGAGGGAGTTCCAGGATTTTGTCCGTGTGCTGTAGGTACACCCACGGCGCTGTTAGGGAGGGAGTTCCAGGATTTTGTCCGTGTGGTGTAGGTACACCCACGGCGCTGTTAGGGAGGGAGTTCCAAGATTTTGTCCGTGTGGTGTAGGTACACCCACGGCGCTGTTAGGGAGGGAGTTCCAGGATTTTGTCCCCGTGTTGTGTAGGTACACCCACGGCGCTGTTAGGGAGGGAGTTCCAGGATTTTGTCCGTGTGGTGTAGGTACACCCACGGCGCTGTTAGAGAGGGAGTTCCAGGATTTTGTCCGTGTGGTGTAGGTACACCCACGGCGCTGTTAGGGAGGGAGTTCCAGGATTTTGTCCGTGTGGTGTAGGTACACCCACGGCGCTGTTAGGGAGGGAGTTCCAGGATTTTGTCCGTGTGGTGTAGGTACACCCACGGCGCTGTTAGGGAGGGAGTTCCAGGATTTTGTCCGTGTGGTGTAGGTACACCCGCGGCGCTGTTAGGGAGGGAGTTCCAGGATTTTGTCCGTGTGGTGTAGGTACACCCACGGCGCTGTTAGGGAGGGAGTTCCAGGATTTTGTCCGTGTGGTGTAGGTACACCCACAGCGCTGTTAGGGAGGGAGTTCCAGGATTTTGTCCGTGTGGTGTAGGTACACCCACGGCGCTGTTAGGGAGGGAGTTCCAGGATTTTGTCCGTGTGGTGTAGGTACACCCACAACGCTGTTAGGGAGGGAGTTCCAGGATTTTGTCCGTGTGGTGTAGGTACACCCACGACGCTGTTAGGGAGGGAGTTCCAGAATTATGTCCGTGTTGTGTAGGTACACCCACGGCGCTGTTAGGGAGGGAGTTCCAGGATTTTGTCCGTGTGGTGTAGGTACACCCACGGCGCTGTTAGGGAGGGAGTTCCAGGATTTTGTCCCCGTGTGGTGTAGTTACACCCACGGCGCTGTTAGGGAGGGAGTTCCAGGATTTTGTCCGTGTGGTGTAGGTACACCCACGGCGCTGTTAGGGAGGGAGTTCCAGGATTTTGTCCGTGTGGTGTAGGTACACCCACAGCGCTGTTAGGCAGGGAGTTCCAGGATTTTGTCCGTGTGGTGTAGGTACACCCACAGCGCTGTTAGGGAGGGAGTTCCAGGAATTTGTCCGTGTGGTGTAGTTACACCCACGGCGCTGTTAGGGAGGGAGTTCCAGGATTTTGTCCCTGTGGTGTAGGTACACCCACGGCGCTGTTAGGGAGGGAGTTCCAGGATTTTGTCCGTGTGGTGTAGGTACACATACGGCGCTGTTAGGGAGGGAGTTCCAGGATTTTGTCCGTGTGGTGTAGGTACACCCACGGTGCTGTTAGGGAGGGAGTTCCAGGATTTTGTCCCCGTGTGGTGTAGGTACACCCACGGCGCTGTTAGGGAGGGAGTTCCAGGATTTTGTCCGTGTGGTGTAGGTTCACCCACGGCGCTGTTAGGGAGGGAGTTCCAGGATTTTGTCCGTGTGGTGTAGGTACACATACGGCGCTGTTAGGGAGGGAGTTCCAGGATTTTGTCCGTGTGGTGTAGGTACACCCACGGCGCTGTTAGGGAGGGAGTTCCAGGATTTTGTCCCTGTGGTGTAGGTACACCCACGGCGCTGTTAGGGAGGGAGTTCCAGGAATTTGTCTGTGTGGTGTAGGTACACCCACGGAGCTGTTAGGGAGGGAGTTCCAGGATTTTGTACGTGTGGTGTAGGTACACCCACGACGCTGTTAGGGAGGGAGTTCCAGGATTTTGTCCATGTGGTGTAGGTACACCCACGGCGCTGTTAGGGAGGGAGTTCCAGGATTTTGTCCGTGTGGTGTAGGTACACCCACGGCGCTTTTAGGGAGGGAGTTCCAGGATTTTGTCCGTGTGGTGTAGGTACAGCCACAGCGATGTTAGGGAGGGAGTTCCAGGAATTTGTCCGTGTGGTGTAGGTACACCCACTGCGCTGTTAGGGAGGGAGTTCCAGGATTTTGTCTGTGTGGTGTAGGTACACCCACGGCGCTGTCAGTGAGGGAGCTCCAGGATTTTGTCCGTGTGCTGTAGGTACAGCCACGGCGCTGTTAGGGAGGGAGTTCCAGGATTTTGTCCGTGTGGTGTAGGTACACCCACGGCGCCGTTAGGGAGGGAGTTCCAGGATTTTGTCCGTGTGGTGTAGGTACACCCACGGCGCTGTTAGGGAGGGAGTTCCAGGATTTTGTCCCTGTGGTGTAGGTACACCCACGGCGCTGTTAGGGAGGGAGCTCCAGGATTTTGTCTGTGTGGTGTAGGTACACCCACGGCGCTGTTAGGGAGGGAGTTCCAGGATTTTGTCCGTGTGGTGTAGGTACACCCACGGCGCCGTTAGGGAGGGAGTTCCAGGATTTTGTCCGTGTGGTGTAGGTACACCCACGTCGCTGTTAGGGAGGGAGTTCCAGGATTTTGTCCGTGTTGTGTAGGTACACCCACGGCGCTGTTAGGGAGGGAGTTCCAGGATTTTGTCCGTGTGGTGTAGGTACACCCACGGCGCTGTAAGGGAGGGAGTTCCAGGATTTTGTCCGTGTGCTGTAGGTACACCCACGGCGCTGTTAGGGAGGGAGTTCCAGGATTTTGTCCGTGTGGTGTAGGTACACCCACGGCGCTGTTAGGGAGGGAGTTCCAGGATTTTGTCCCCGTGTGGTGTAGGTACACCCACGGCGCTGTTAGGGAGGGAGTTCCAGGATTTTGTCCGTGTGGTGTAGGTACACCCACGGCGCTGTTAGGGAGGGAGTTCCAAGATTTTGTCCGTGTGGTGTAGGTACACCCACGGCGCTGTTAGGGAGGGAGTTCCAGGATTTTGTCCGTGTGGTGTAGGTACACCCACGGCGCTGTTAGGGAGGGAGTTCCAGGATTTTGTCCGTGTGGTGTAGGTACACCCGCGGCGCTGTTAGGGAGGGAGTTCCAGGATTTTGTCCGTGTGGTGTAGGTACACCCACGGCGCTGTTAGGGAGGGAGTTCCAGGATTTTGTCCGTGTGGTGTAGGTACACCCACAGCGCTGTTAGGGAGGGAGTTCCAGGATTTTGTCCGTGTGGTGTAGGTACACCCACGGCGCTGTTAGGGAGGGAGTTCCAGGATTTTGTCCGTGTGGTGTAGGTACACCCACAACGCTGTTAGGGAGGGAGTTCCAGGATTTTGTCCGTGTGGTGTAGGTACACCCACGACGCTGTTAGGGAGGGAGTTCCAGAATTATGTCCGTGTTGTGTAGGTACACCCACGGCGCTGTTAGGGAGGGAGTTCCAGGATTTTGTCCGTGTGGTGTAGGTACACCCACGGCGCTGTTAGGGAGGGAGTTCCAGGATTTTGTCCATGTGGTGTAGGTACACCCACGGCGCTGTTAGGGAGGGAGTTCCAGGATTTTGTCCGTGTGGTGTAGGTACACCCACGGCGCTGTTAGGGAGGGAGTTCCAGGATTTTGTCCGTGTGGTGTAGGTACACCCACGGCGCTGTTAGGGAGGGAGTTCCAGGATTTTGTCCGTGTGGTGTAGGTACACCCACGACGCTGTTAGGGAGGGAGTTCCAGAATTATGTCCGTGTTGTGTAGGTACACCCACGGCGCTGTTAGGGAGGGAGTTCCAGGATTTTGTCCGTGTGGTGTAGGTACACCCACGGCGCTGTTAGGGAGGGAGTTCCAGGATTTTGTCCATGTGGTGAAGGTACACCCACGGCGCTGTTAGGGAGGGAGTTCCAGGATTTTGTCCGTGTGGTGTAGGTACACCCACGGCGCTGTTAGGGAGGGAGTTCCAGGATTGTGTCCGTGTGGTGTAGGTACACCCACGGCGCTGTTAGGGAGGGAGTTCCGGGATTTTGTCCGTGTGGTGTAGGTACACCCACGGCGCTGTTAGGGAGAGAGTTCCAGGGTTTTGTCCCCGTGTGGTGTAGGTACACCCACGGTGCTGTTAGGGAGGGAGTTCCAGGATTTTGTCCCCGTGTGGTGTAGGTACACCCACGGCGCTGTTAGGGAGGGAGTTCCAGGATTTTGTCCCCGTGTGGTGTAGGTACACCCACGGTGCTGCTAGGGAGGGAGTTCCAGGATTTTGTCCGTGTGATGTAGGTACACCCACGACGCTGTTAGGGAGGGAGTTCCAGAATTATGTCCGTGTTGTGTAGGTACACCCACGGCGCTGTTAGGGAGGGAGTTCCAGGATTTTGTCCGTGTGGTGTAGGTACACCCACAGCGCTGTTAGGGAGGGAGTTCCAGGATTTTGTCCCCGTGTGGTGTAGGTACACCCACGGCGCTGTTAGGGAGGGAGTTCCAGGATTTTGTCCTTGTGGTGTAGGTACACCCACGGCGCTGTTAGGGAGGGAGTTCCAGGATTTTGTCCGTGTGGTGTAGGTACACCCACGGTGCTGTTAGGGAGGGAGTTCCAGGATTTTGTCCCCGTGTGGTGTAGGTACACCCACGGCGCTGTTAGGGAGGGAGTTCCAGGATTTTGTCCGTGTGGTGTAGGTACACCCACGGCGCTGTTAGGGAGGGAGTTCCAGGATTTTGTCCGTGTGGTGTAGGTACACCCACGGCGCTGTTAGGGAGGGAGTTCCAAGATTTTGTCCGTGTGGTGTAGGTACACCCACGGCGCTGTTAGGGAGGGAGTTCCAGGATTTTGTCCGTGTGGTGTAGGTACACCCACAGCGCTGTTAGGGAGGGAGTTCCAGGATTTTGTCCCCGTGTGGTGTAGGTACACCCACGGCGCTGTTAGGGAGGGAGTTCCAGGAATTTGTCCGTGTGGTGTAGGTACACCCACGACGCTGTTAGGGAGGGAGTTCCAGAATTATGTCCGTGTTGTGTAGGTACACCCACGGCGCTGTTAGGGAGGGAGTTCCAGGATTTTGTCTGCGTGGTGTAGGTACACCCACGGAGCTGTTAGGGAGGGTGTTCCAGGATTTTGTCCGTGTGGTGTAGGTACACCCACGGCGCTGTTAGGGAGGGAGTTCCAGGATTTTGTCCCTGTGGTGTAGGTACACCCACGGCGCTGTTAGGGAGGGAGTTCCAGGATTTTGTCCGTGTGGTGTAGGTACACCCACGGCGCTGTCAGTGAGGGAGTTCCAGGATTTTGTCCGTGTGCTGTAGGTACACCCACGGCGCTGTTAGGGAGGGAGTTCCAGGATTTTGTCCGTGTGGTGTAGGTACACACACGTCGCTGTTAGGGAGGGAGTTCCAGGATTTTGACCGTATTGGGTAGGTACACCCAGGGCGCTGTTAGGGAGGGAGTTCCAGGATTTTGTCCCCGTGTGGTGTAGGTACACCCACGGCGCTGTTAGGGAGGGAGTTCCAGGATTTTGTCCTTGTGGTGTAGGTACACCCACGGCGCTGTTAGGGAGGGAGTTACAGGATTTTGTCCCGGTGTGGTGTAGGGACACCCACGGCGCTGTTAGAGAGGGAGTTCCAGGATTTTGTCCGTGTGGTGTAGGTACACCCACGGCGCTGTTAGGGAGGGAGTTCCAGGATTTTGTCCGTGTGGTGTAGGTACACCCATGGCGCTGTTAGGGAGGGAGTTCCAGGATTTTGTCCGTGTGGTGTAGGTACACCCACGGCGCTGTTAGGGAGGGAGTTCCGGGATTTTGTCCGTGTGGTGTATGTACACCCACGGTGCTGTTAGGGAGGGAGTTCCAGGATTTTGTCCGTTTGGTGTAGGTACACCCACGGTGCTGTTAGGGAGGGAGTTCCAGGATTTTGTCCCCGTGTGGTGTCGGTACACCCACGGCGATGTTAGGGAGGGAGTTCCAGGATTTTGTCCGTGTGGTCTAGGTACACCCACAGCGCTGTTAGGGAGGGAGTTCGAGGAATTTTTCCGTGTGGTGTATGTACACCCACGGCGCTGTTAGGGAGGGTGTTCCAGGATTTTGTCCGTGTGGTGTAGGTACACCCAGGGTGCTGTTAGTGAGGGAGTTCCAGGATTTTGTCCATGTGGTGTAGGTACACCCACAGCGCTGTTAGGGAGGGAGTTCCAGGATTTTGTCTGTGTGGTGTAGGTACACCCACGGCGCTGATAGGGAGGGAGTTCCAGGATTTTCTCCCTGTGGTGTAGGTACACCCACGGCGCTGTTAGGGAGGGAGTTCCAGGATTTTGTCTGTGTGGTGTAGGTACACCCACGGCGCTGTTAGGGAGGGAGTTCCAGGATTTTGTCCCCGTGTGGTGTAGGTACACCCATGGCGCTGTTAGGGAGGGAGTTCCAGGATTTTGTCCCTGTGGTGTAGGTACACCCCCGGTGCTGTTAGCGAGGGAGTTCCAGGATTTTGTCCGTGTGGTGTAGGTACACCCACGGCGCTGTTAGGGAGGGAGTTTCAGGATTTTGTCCGTGTGGTGTAGGTACACCCACGGCGCTGTTAGGGAGGGAGTTCCAGGTTTTTGTCCGTGTGGTGTAGGTACACCCACGGCGCTGTTAGGGAGGGAGTTCCAGGATTTTATCCGTGTGGTGTAGGTACACCCACGGCGCTGTTAGGGAGGGAGTTCCAGGATTTTGTCCGTGTGGTGTAGGTACACCCACGGCGCTGTTAGGGAGGGAGTTCCAGGATTTTGTCCCTGTGGTGTAGGTACACCCACGGCGCTGTTAGGGAGGGAGTTCCGGGATTTTGTCCGTGTGGTGTAGGTACACCCACGGCGCTGTTAGGGAGGGAGTTCCAGGATTTTGTCCGTGTGGTGCAGGTACACCCACGGCGCTGTTAGGGAGGGAGTTCCAGGATTTTGTCCCTGGGGTGTAGGTACAACCACGGCGCTGTTAGGGAGGGAGTTCCAGGATTTTGTCCCTGGGCTGTAGGTACACCCACGGCGCTGTTAGGGAGGGAGTTCCAGGATTTTGTCCCTGTGGTGTAGGTACACCCACGGCGCTGTTAGGGAGGGAGTTCCAGGATTTTGTCCGTGTGGTGTAGGTACACCCACGGCGCTGTTAGGGAGGGAGTTCCAGGATTTTGTCCGTGTGGTGTAGGTACACCCACGGCGCTGTTAGGGAGGGAGTTCCAGGATTTTGTCCGTGTGGTGTAGGTACACCCACGGCGCTGTTAGGGAGGGAGTTCCAGGATTTTGTCCGTGTGGTGTAGGTACACCCACGGCGCTGTTAGGGAGGGTGTTCCAGGATTTTGTCCGTGTGGTGTAGGTACACCCACGGTGCTGTTAGGGAGGGAGTTCCAGGATTTTGTCCGTGTGGTGTAGGTACACCCACGGCGCTGTTAGGGAGGGAGTTCCAGGATTTTGTCTCTGTGGTGTAGGTACACCCAGGGTGCTGTTAGGGATGCAGTTCCAGGATTTTGTCCGTGTGGTGTAGGTACACCCACAGCGCTGTTAGGGAGGGAGTTCCAGGATTTTGTCCGTGTGGTGTAGGTACACCCACGGCGCTGTTAGGGAGGGTGTTCCAGGATTTTGTCCGTGTGGTGTAGGTACACCCACTGCGCTGTTAGGGAGGGAGTACCAGGATTTTGCCGTGTGGTGTAGGTACACCCACGGCGCTGTTAGGGAGGGAGTTCCAGGATTTTGTCCGTGTGGTGTAGGTACACCCACGGCGCTGTTAGGGAGGGAGTTCCAGGATTGTGTCACTGTGATGTAGGTACACCCACGGCGCTGTTAGGGAGGGAGTTCCAGGATTTTGTCCGTGTGGTGTAGGTACACCCACAGTGCTGTTAGGGAGGGAGTTCCAGGAATTTGTCCCTGTGGTGTAGGTACACCCACGGCGCTGTTAGGGAGGGAGTTCCAGGATTTTGTCCGTGTGGTGTAGGTACACCCACGGCGCTGTCAGTGAGGGAGTTCCAGGATTTTGTCCGTGTGCTGTAGGTACACCCACGGCGCTGTTAGGGAGGGAGTTCCAGGATTTTGTCCGTGTGGTGTAGGTACACCCACGTCGCTGTTAGGGAGGGAGTTCCAGGATTTTGTCCGTGTGATATAGGTACACCCACGTCGCTGTTAGGGAGGGAGTTCCAGGATTTTGTCCCCGTGTGGTGTAGGTACACCCACGGCACTGTTAGGGAGGGAGTTCCAGGATTTTGTCCGTGTGGTGTAGGTACACCCACGGCGCTGTTAGGGAGGGAGTTCCAGGATTTTGTCCGTGTGGTGTAGGTACACCCACAGCGCTGTTAGGGAGGGAGTTCCAGGATTTTGTCCCCGTGTGGTGTAGGTACACCCACGGCGCTGTTAGGGAGGGAGTTCCAGGATTTTGTCCGTGTGGTGTAGGTACACCCACGGCGCTGTTAGCGAGGGAGTTCCAGGATTTTGTCCGTGTGGTGTAGGTACACCCACGGTGCTGTTAGGGAGGGAGTTCCAGGATTTTGTCCGTGTGGTGTAGGTACACCCACGGCGCTGTTAGCGAGGGAGTTCCAGGATTTTGTCCGTGTGGTGTAGGTACACCCACGATGCTGTTAGGGAGGGAGTTCCAGAATTATGTCCGTGTTGTGTAGGTACACCCACGGCGCTGTTAGGGAGGGAGTTCCAGGATTTTGTCCGTGTGGTGTAGGTACACCCACGGCGCTGTTAGGGAGGGAGTTCCAGGATTTTGTCCCCTGTGGTGTAGGTACACCCACGGCGCTGTTAAGGAGGGAGTTCCAGGATTTTGTCCGTGTGGTGTAGGTACACCCACGGCGCTGTTAGGGAGGGAGTTCCAGGATTTTGTCCGTGTGGTGTAGGTTCACCCACGGTGCTGTTAGGGAGGGAGTTCCAGGATTTTGTCCGTGTGGTGTAGGTACACCCACGGCGCTGTTAGGGAGGGAGTTCCAGGATTTTGTCCGTGTGGTGTAGGTACACATACGGCGCTGTTAGGGAGGAAGTTCCAGGATTTTGTCCGTGTGGTGTAGGTACACCCACGGCGCTGTTAGGGAGGGAGTTCCAGGATTTTGTCCCCTGTGGTGTAGGTACACCCACGGCGCTGTTAGGGAGGGAGTTCCAGGATTTTGTCCGTGTGGTGTAGGTACACCCACAGCGCTGTTAGGGAGGGAGTTCCAGGATTTTGTCCGTGTGGTGTAGGTACACCCACGGCGCTGTTAGGGAGGGAGTTCCAGGATTTTGTCCGTGTGGTGTAGGTACACCCACGGCGCTGTTAGGGAGTTCCAGGATTTTGTCCGTGTGGTGTAGGTACACCCACGGCGCAGTTAGGGAGGGAGTTCCAGGATTTTGTCTGTGTGGTGTAGGTACACCCACGGCGCTGTTAGGGAGGGAGTTCCAGGAATTTGTCTGTGTGGTGTAGGTACACCCACGGCGCGGTTAGGGAGGGAGTTCCAGGATTTTGTCCCCGTGTGGTGTAGGTACACCCACGGCGCTGTTAGGGAGGGAGTTCCAGGATTTTGTCCGTGTGGTGTAGGTGCACCCAGAGCGCTGTTAGGGAGGGAGTTCCAGGATTTCGTCCGTGTTGTGTAGGTACACCCACAGTGCTGTTAGGGAGGGAGTTCCAGGATTTTGTCCCCGTGTGGTGTAGGTACACCCACGGCGCTGTTAGGGAGGGAGTTCCAGGATTTTGTCCGTGTGGTGCAGGTACATCCACGGCGCTGTTAGGGAGGGAGTTCCAGGATTTTGTCCGTGTGGTGTAGGTACACACACGGTGCTGTTAGGGAGGGAGTTCCAGGATTTTGTCCCCGTGTGGTGTAGGTACACCCACGGCGCTGTTAGGGAGGGAGTTCCAGGATTTTGTCCGTGTGGTGTAGGTACACCCACAGCGCTGTTAGGGAATGAGTTCCAGGATTTTGTCCCCGTGTGGTGTAGGTACACCCACGGCGCTGTTAGGGAGGGAGTTCCAGGATTTTGTCCGTGTGGTGTAGGTACACCCACGGCGCTGTTAGGGAGGGAGTTCCAGCATTTTATCCGTGTGGTGTAGGTACACCCACAGCGCTGTTAGGGAGGGAGTTCCAGGATTTTGTCCCCGTGTGGTGTAGGTACACCCACGGTGCTGCTAGGGAGGGAGTTCCAGGATTTTGTCCGTGTGATGTAGGTACACCCACGACGCTGTTAGGGAGGGAGTTCCAGAATTATGTCCGTGTTGTGTAGGTACACCTACGGCGCTGTTAGGGAGGGAGTTCCAGGATTTTGTCCGTGTGGTGTAGGTACACCCACGGTGCTGTTAGGGAGGGAG
Organism: Isurus oxyrinchus; assembly: GCA_026770705.1. NCBI lineage: Eukaryota > Metazoa > Chordata > Chondrichthyes > Lamniformes > Lamnidae > Isurus > Isurus oxyrinchus. The sequence goes on along the minus strand of JANJGN010000355.1, from coordinate 130,198 downwards.
TTCCAGGATTTTGTCCCCGTGTGGTGTAGGTACACCCACGGCACTGTTAGGGAGGGAGTTCCAGGATTTTGTCCCCGTGTGGTGTAGGTACACCAACGGCGCTGTTAGGGAGGGAGTTCCAGGATTTTGTCCGTGTGCTGTAGGTACACCCACAGCGCTGTTAGGCAGGGAGTTCCAGGATTTTGTCCGTGTGGTGTAGGTACACCCACGGCGCTGTTAGGGAGGGAGTTCCAGGATTTTTTCCGTGTGGTGTAGGTACACCCACGGAGCTGTTAGGGAGGGAGTTCCAGGATTTTGTCCGTGTGGTGTAGGTACACCCACAGTGCTGTTAGGGAGGGAGTTCCAGGATTTTGTCCGTGTGGTGTAGGTACACCCACGGCGCTGTTAGGGAGGGAGTTCCAGGATTTTGTCCGTTTGGTGTTGGTACACCCACGTCGCTGTTAGGGAGGGAGTTCCAGGATTTTGTCCGTGTGATGTAGGTACACCCACGTCGCTGTTAGGGAGGGAGTTCCAGGATTTTGACCGTATGGTGTAGGTACACCCACGGTGCTGTTAGGGAGGGAGTTCCAGGATTTTGTCCCCGTGTGGTGTAGGTACACCCACGGCGCTGTTAGGGAGGGAGTTCCAGGATTTTGTCCTTGTGGTGTAGGTACACCCACGGCGCTGTTAGGGAGGGAGTTACAGGATTTTGTCCCCGTGTGGTGTAGGGACATCCACAGTGCTGTTAGGGAGGGAGTTCCAGGATTTTGTCCGTGTGGTGTAGTTACACCCACGGCGCTGTTAGGGAGGGAGTTCCAGGATTTTGTCCGTGTGGTGTAGGTACACCCACGGAGCTGTTAGGGAGGGAGTTCCAGGATTTTGTCCGTGTGGTGTAGGTACACCCACAGTGCTGTTAGGGAGGGAGTTCCAGGATTTTGTCCGTGTGGTGTAGGTACACCCACGGCGCTGTTAGGGAGGGAGTTCCAGGATTTTGTCCGTGTGGTGTAGGTACACCCACGTCGCTGTTAGGGAGGGAGTTCCAGGATTTTGTCCGTGTGATGTAGGTACACCCACGTCGCTGTTAGGGAGGGAGTTCCAGGATTTTGACCGTATGGTGTAGGTACACCCACGGTGCTGTTAGGGAGGGAGTTCCAGGATTTTGTCCCCGTGTGGTGTAGGTACACCCACGGCGCTGTTAGGGAGGGAGTTCCAGGATTTTGTCCTTGTGGTGTAGGTCCACCCACGGCGCTGTTAGGGAGGGAGTTACAGGATTTTGTCCCCGTGTGGTGTAGGGACACCCACGGCGCTGTTAGAGAGGGAGTTCCAGGATTTTGTCCGTGTGGTGTAGGTACACCCACGGCGCTGTTAGGGAGGGAGTTCCAGGATTTTGTCCGTGTGGTGTAGTTACACCCACGGCGCTGTTAGGGAGGGAGTTCCGGGATTTTGTCCGTGTGGTGTATGTACACCCACGGCGCTGTTAGGGAGGGAGTTCCAGGATTTTGTCCGTTTGGTGTAGGTACACCCACGGTGCTGTTAGGGAGGGAGTTCCAGGATTTTGTCCCCGTGTGGTGTAGGTACACCCACGGTGCTGTTAGGGAGGGAGTTCCAGGATTTTGTCCGTATGGTGTAGGTACACCCACGGCGATGTTAGGGAGGGAGTTCCAGGATTTTGTCCGTGTGGTCTAGGTACACCCACAGCGCTGTTAGGGAGGGAGTTCCAGGAATTTTTCCGTGTGGTGTATGTACACCCACGGCGCTGTTAGGGAGGGAGTTCCAGGATTTTGTCTGTGTGGTGTAGGTACACCCACGGCGCTGTTAGGGAGGGAGTTCCAAGATTTTGACCATGTGGTGTAGGTACACCCATGGCGCTGTTAGGGAGGGAGGTCCAGAATTATGTCCGTGTGGTGTAGGTACACCCACGGTGCTGTTAGGGAGGGAGTTCCAGGATTTTGTCCGTGTGGTGTAGGTACAACCACGGCGCTGTTAGGGAGGGAATTCCAGGATTTTGTCCGTGTGGTGTTGGTACACCCACGGTGCTGTTAGGGAGGGAGTTCCAGGATTTTGTCCGCGTGGTGCAGGTACACCCACGGTGCTGTTAGGGAGGGAGTTCCAGGATTTTGTCTGTGTGGTGTAGGTACACCCACGGTGCTGTTAGGGAGGGAGTTCCAGGATTTTGTCTGTGTGGTGTAGGTACACCCACGGCGCTGTTAGGGAGGGAGTTGCAGGATTTTGTCCCCGTGTGTTGTAGGTACACCCACGGTGCTGTTAGCGAGAGAGATTCAGGATTTTGTCCGTGTGGTGTAGGTACACCCACGGCGCTGTTAGGGAGGGAGTTCCAGGATTTTGTCCGTGTGTTGTAGGTACACCCACGGCGCTGTTAGGGAGGGAGTTCCAGGATTTTGTCCGTGTGGTGTAGGTACACCCACGGCGCTGTTAGGGAGGGAGTTCCAGGATTTTGTCCCTGGGGTGTAGGTACACCCACGGAGCTGTTAGGGAGGGAGTTCCAGGATTTTGTCCCTGGGGTGTAGGTACACCCACGGCGCTGTTAGGGAGGGAGTTCCGGGATTTTGTCCGTGTGGTGTAGGTACACCCACGGCGCTGTTAGGGAGGGAGTTCCAGGATTTTGTCCCTGTGGTGTAGGTACTCCCACGGCGCTGTTAGGGAGGGAGTTCCAGGATTTTGTCCGTGTGGTGTAGGTACACCCACGGCGCTGTTAGGGAGGGAGTTCCGGGATTTTGTCCGTGTGGTGTATGTACACCCACGGTGCTGTTAGGGAGGGAGTTCCAGTATTTTGTCCGTGTGGTGTAGGTACACCCACGGCGCTGTTAGGGAGGGAGTTCCAAGATTTTGTCCCTGTGGTGTCGGTACACCCACGGCGCTGTTAGGGAGGGAGTTCCAGGATTTTGTCCGTGTGGTGTAGGTACACCCACGGTGCTGTTAGGGAGGGAGTTCCAGGATTTTGTCCGTGTGGTCTAGGTACACCCACAGCGCTGTTAGGGAGGGAGTTCCAGGATTTTGTCCCCGTGTGGTGTAGGTACACCCACGGCGCTGTTAGGGAGGGAGTTCCAGGATTTTGTCCGTGTGGTGTAGGTACACCCACGGCGCTGATAGGGAGGGAGTTCCAGGATTTTGTCCGTGTGGTGTAGGTACACCCACGACGCTGTTAGGGAGGGAGTTCCAGAATTATGTCCGTGTTGTGTAGGTACACCCACGGCGCTGTTACGGAGGGAGTTCCAGGATTTTGTCCGTGTGGTGTAGGTACATCCACGGCGCTGTTAGGGAGGTAGTTCCAGGATTTTGTCCGTGTGGTGTAGGTACACCCACAGCGCTGTTAGGGAATGAGTTCCAGGATTTTGTCCCCGTGTGGTGTAGGTACACCCACGGCGCTGTTAGGGAGGGAGTTCCAGGATTTTGTCCGTGTGGTGTAGGTACACCCACAGCGCTGTTAGGGAGGTAGTTCCAGGATTTTGTCCCCGTGTGGTGTAGGTACACCCACGGTGCTGCTAGGGAGGGAGTTCCAGGATTTTGTCCGTGTGATGTAGGTACACCCACGACGCTGTTAGGGAGGGAGTTCCAGAATTATGTCCCTGTTGTGTAGGTACACCCACGGCGCTGTTAGGGAGGGAGTTCCAGGATTTTGTCCGTGTGGTGTAGGTACACCTACGGCGCTGTTAGGGAGGGAGTTCCAGGATTTTGTCCGTGTGGTGTAGGTACACCCACGGTGCTGTTAGGGAGGGAGTTCCAGGATTTTGTCCCCGTGTGGTGTAGGTACACCCACGGCACTGTTAGGGAGGGAGTTCCAGGAATTTGTCCGTGTGGTGTAGGTGCACCCACGGTGCTGTTAGGGAGTGAGTTCCAGGATTTTGTCCGTGTGGTGTAGGTACACCCACGACGCTGTTAGGGAGGGAGTTCCAGAATTATGTCCGTGTTGTGTAGGTACACCCACGGCGCTGTTAGGGAGGGAGTTCCAGGATTTTGTCCGTGTGGTGTAGGTACACCCACAGCGCTGTTAGGCAGGGAGTTCCAGGATTTTGTCCGTGTGGTGTAGGTACACCCACGGCGCTGTTAGGGAGGGAGTTCCAGGATTTTGTCCGTGTGGTGTAGGTACACCCACGGCGCTGTTAGGGAGAGAGTTCCAGGATTTTGTCCGTGTGGTGTAGGTACACCCACGGCGCTGTTAGGGAGGGAGTTCCAGGATTTTGTCCCTGTGGTGTAGGTACACCCACGGCGCTGTTAGGGAGGGAGTTCCAGGATTTTGTCCGTGTGGTGTAGGTACACCCACGGCGCTGTTAGGGAGGGAGTTCCAGGAATTTGTCCGTGTGCTGTAGGTACACCCACGGCGCTGTTAGGGAGGGAGTTCCAGGATATTGTCCCCGTGTGGTGTAGGTACACCCACGGCGCTGTTAGGGAGGGTGTTCCAGGATTTTGTCCCCGTGTGGTGTAGGTACACTCACGGCGCTGTTAGGGAGGGAGTTCCAGGATTTTGTCCGTGTGGTGTAGGTACACCCACGGCGCTGTTAGGGAGGGAGTTCCAGGATTTTGTCCGTGTGGTGTAGGTACACCCACGGCGCTGTTAGGGAGGGAGTTCCAGGATTTTGTCCGTGTGCTGTAGGTACACCCACGGCGCTGTTAGGGAGGGAGTTCCAGGATATTGTCCCCGTGTGGTGTAGGTACACCCACGGCGCTGTTAGGGAGGGAGTTCCAGGATTTTGTCCGTGTGGTGTAGGTACACCCACGGCGCTGTTAGGGAGAGAGTTCCAGGATTTTGTCTGTGTGGTGTAGGTACACCCACGGCGCTGTTAGGGAGGGAGTTCCGGGATTTTATCCGTGTGGTGTATGTACACCCACGGTGCTGTTAGGGAGGGAGTTCCAGGATTTTGTCCATGTGGTGTAGATACACCCACGGCGCTGATAGGGAGGGAGTTCCAGGATTTTGTCCCTGTGGTGTAGGTACACCCACGGCGCTGTTAGTGAGTTCCAGGATTTTGTCCGTGTGGTGTAGGTACACCCACAGCGCTGTTAGGGTGGGAGTTCCAGGATTTTGTCCGTGTGGTCTATGTACACCAACGGCGCTGTTAGGGAGGGAGTTCCAGAATTTTGTCCCTGTGGTGTAGGTACACCCACGGCGCTGTTAGGGAGGGAGTTCCAGGATTTTGTCCCCGTGTGGTGTAGGTACACCCACGGCACTGTTAGGGAGGGAGTTCCAGGATTTTGTCCATGTGGTGTAGGTACACCCACGGCGCTGTTAGGGAGGGTGTTCCAGGATTTTGTCCGTGTGGTGTTGGTACACCCACGGCGCTGTTAGGGAGGGAGTTCCGGGATTTTGTCCGTGTGGTGTATGTACACCAACGGCGCTGTTAGGGAGGGATTTCCAGGATTTTGTCCCTGGGGTGTAGGTACACCCACGGCGCTGTTAGGGAGGGAGTTCCGGGATTTTGTCCGTGTGGTGTATGTACACCAACGGCGCTGTTAGGGAGGGAGTTCCAAGATTTTGTCCCTGTGGTGTCGGTACACCCACGGCGCTGTTAGGGAGGGAGTTCCAGGATTTTGTCCATGTGGTGTCGGTACACCCACGGCGCTGTTAGGGAGGGTGTTCCAGGATTTTGTCTGTGTGGTGTAGGTACACCCACGACGCTGTTCGGGAGGGAGTTCCAGGATTTTGTCCGTGTGGTGTAGGTTCACCTACGGCGCTGTTAGGGAGGGAGTTCCAGGATTTTGTCCCGTGTGATGTAGGTACACCCACGGCGCTGTTAGGGAGGGAATTCCAGGATTTTGTCCATGTGGTGTAGGTACACCCACGGCGCTGTTAGGGAGGGAGTTCCAGGATTTGGTCCGTGTGGTGTAGGTACACCCACGGCGCTGTTAGGGAGGGAGTTCCAGGATTTTGTCCGTGTGGTGTAGGCACACCCACGGCGCTGTTAGGGAGGGAGTTCCAGGATTGTGTACGTGTGGTGTAGGTACACCCACAGCGCTGTTAGGGAGGGAGTTCCAGGATTTTGTCCGTGTGGTGTAGGTACACCCACAGTGCTGTTAGGGAGGGAGTTCCAGGATTTTGTCCCTGTGGTGTAGGTACACCCACGGCGCTGTTAGGGAGGGAGTTCCAGGATTTTGTCCGTGTGGTGTAGGTACACCCACAGCGCTGTTAGGGAGGGAGTTCCAGGATTTTGTCCGTGTGGTGTAGGTACAGCCACGGCGCTGTTAGGGAGGGAGTTCCAGGATTTTGTCCGTGTGGTGTATGTACACCCACGGCGCTGTTAGGGAGGGAGCTCCAGGATTTTGTCCGTGTGCTGTAGGTACACCCACGGCGCTGTTAGGGAGGGAGTTCCAGGATTTTGTCCGTGTGCTGTAGGTACACCCACGGCGCTGTTAGGGAGGGAGTTCCAGGATTTTGTCCGTGTGGTGTAGGTACACCCACAGCGCTGTTAGGGAGGGAGTTCCAGGATTTTGTCCGTGTGGTGTAGGTACACCCACAGTGCTGTTAGGGAGGGAGTTCCAGGATTTTGTCCGTGTGGTGTAGGTACACCCACACCGCTGTTAGGGAGGGAGTTCCAGGATTTTGTCCGGTGTGGTGTAGGTACACCCACGGCGCTGTTAGGGAGGAAGTTCCAGGATTTTGTCCGTGTGGTGTAGGTACACCCACGGCGCTGTTAGGGAGGGAGTTCCAGGATTTTGTCTGTGTGGTGTAGGTACACCCACGGTGCTGTTAGGGATGGAGTTCCAGGATTTTGTCCGTGTGGTGTAGGTACACCCACGGCGCTGTTAGGGAGGGAGTTCCAGGATTTTGTCCGTGTGGTGTAGGTACACCCACGGCGCTGTTAGGGAGGGAGTTCCAGGATTTTGTCCGTGTGGTGTAGGTACACCCATGGCGCTGTTAGGGAGGGAGTTCCAGGATTTAGTCCGTGTGGTGTAGGTACACCCACGGCGCTGTTAGGGAGGGAGTTCCAGGATTTTGTCCGTGTGATGTAGGTACACCCACGGCGCTGTTAGGGAGGGAGTTCCAGGATTTTGTCCGTGTGTTGTAGGTACACCCACGGTGCTGTTAGGGATGGAGTTCCAGGATTTTGTCCGTGTGGTGTAGGTACACCCACGGCGCTGTTAGGGAGGGAGTTCCAGGATTTTGTCCGTGTGGTGTAGGTACACCCACGGCGCTGTTAGGGAGGGAGTTCCAGGATTTTGTCCGTGTGGTGTAGGTACACCCGCGGCGCTGTTAGGGAGGTAGTTCCAGGATTTTGTCCCTGTGGTGTAGGTACACCCACTGCGCTATTAGGGAGGGAGTTCCAGGATTTTGTCCGTGTGGTGTAGGTACACCCACGGCGCTGTTAGGGAGGGAGTTCCAGGATTTTGTCCGTGTGGTGTAGGTACACCCACGGCGCTGTTAGGGAGGGAGTTCCGGGATTTTGTCCGTGTGGTGTAGGTACACCCACAGCGCTGTTAGGGAGGGAGTTCCAGGATTTTGTCCGTGTGGTGTAGGTACACCCACGGCGCTGTTAGGGAGGGAGATCCAGGATTTTGTCCATCTGGTGAAGGTACACCCACGGCGCTGTTAGGGAGGGAGTTCCAGGATTTTGTCCGTGTGGTGTAGGTACACCCACGGCGCTGTTAGGGAGGGAGCTCCAGGATTTTGTCCGTGTGGTGTAGGTACACCCACGGCGCTGTTAGGGAGGGAGTTCCAGGTTATTGTCCCCGTGTGGTGTAGGTACACCCACGGCCCTGTTAGGGAGGGAGTTCCAGGAATTTGTCCCCGTGTGGTGTAGGTACACCCACGGCGCTGTTAGGGAGGGAGTTCCGGGATTTTGTCCGTGTGGTGTATGTACACCCACGGTGCTGTTAGGGAGGGAGTTCCAGGATTTTGTCCATGTGGTGTAGGTACACCCACGGCGCTGTTAGGGAGGGAGTTCCAGGATTTTGTCCCTGTGGTGTAGGTACACCCACAGCGCTGTTAGGGAGGGAGTTCCAGGATTTTGTCCCGTGTTGTGTAGGAACACCCACGGCGCTGTTAGGGAGGGAGTTCCAGGATTTTGTCCGTGTGGTGTAGGTACACCCACAGCGCTGTTAGGGAGGGAGTTCCAGGATTTTGTCCGTGTGGTGTAGATACACCCACGGCGCTGTTAGGGAGGGAGTTCCAGGATTTTGTCCGTGTGGTGTAGGTACACCCACGGCGCTGTTAGGGAGGGAGTTCCAGGATTTTGTCCCTGTGGTGTAGGTACACCCACGGCGCTGTTAGGGAGGGAGTTCCAGGATTTTGTCCCGTGTTGTGTAGGTACACCCACGGCGCTGTTAGGGAGGGAGTTCCAGGATTTTGTCCCGTGTTGTGTAGGTACACCCACGGCGCTGTTAGGGAGGGAGTTCCAGGATTTTGTCCCTGTGGTGTAGGTACACCCACAGCGCTGTTAGGGTGGGAGTTCCAGGAAATTGTCCGTGTGGTGTAGGTACACCCACGGCGCTGTTAGGGAGGGAGTTCCAGGATTTTGTCCGTGTGGTGTAGGTACACCCACGGCGCTGTTAGGGAGGGAGTTCCAGGATTTTGTCCCCGTGTGGTGTAGGTACACCCACGGCGCTGTTAGGGAGGGTGTTCCAGGATTTTGTCCGTGTGGTGTTGGTACACCCACGGCGCTGTTAGGGAGGGAGTTCCGGGATTTTGTCCGTGTGGTGTATGTACACCAACGGCGCTGTTAGGGAGGGAGTTCCAGGATTTTGTCCCTGGGGTGTAGGTACACCCACGGCGCTGTTAGGGAGGGAGTTCCGGGATTTTGTCCGTGTGGTGTATGTACACCAACGGCGCTGTTAGGGAGGGAGTTCCAAGATTTTGTCCCTGTGGTGTCGGTACACCCACGGCGCTGTTAGGGAGGGAGTTCCGGGATTTTGTCCGTGTGGTGTAGGTACACCCACGGCGCTGTTAGGGAGGGAGTTCCAGGATTTTGTCCGTGTGGTGTAGGTACACCCACTGCGCTGTTAGGGAGGGAGTTCCAGGATTTTGTCCGTGTGGTGTAGGTACACCCACGGCGCTGTCAGTGAGGGAGTTCCAGGATTTTGTCCGTGTGCTGTAGGTACACCCACGGCGCTGTTAGGGAGGGAGTTCCAGGATTTTGTCCGTGTGGTGTAGGTACACCCACGTCGCTGTTAGGGAGGGAGTTCCAGGATTTTGTCCGTGTGATGTAGGTACACCCACGTCGCTGTTAGGGAGGGAGTTCCAGGATTTTGTCCCCGTGTGGTGTAGGTACACCCACGGCACTGTTAGGGAGGGAGTTCCAGGATTTTGTCCGTGTGGTGTAGGTACACCCACGGCGCTGTTAGGGAGGGAGTTCCAGGATTTTGTCCGTGTGGTGTAGGTACACCCACAGCGCTGTTAGGGAGGGAGTTCCAGGATTTTGTCCCCGTGTGGTGTAGGTACACCCACGGCGCTGTTAGGGAGGGAGTTCCAGGATTTTGTCCGTGTGGTGTAGGTACACCCACGGCGCTGTTAGTGAGGGAGTTCCAGGATTATGTCCCTGTTGTGTAGGTACACCCACGGCGCTGTTAGGGAGGGAGTTCCAGGATTTTGTCCGTGTGGTGTAGGTACACCTACGGCGCTGTTAGGGAGGGAGTTCCAGGATTTTGTCCGTGTGGTGTAGGTACACCCACGGTGCTGTTAGGGAGGGAGTTCCAGGATTTTGTCCCCGTGTGGTGTAGGTACACCCACGGCACTGTTAGGGAGGGAGTTCCAGGATTTTGTCCGTGTGGTGTAGGTGCACCCACGGTGCTGTTAGGGAGTGAGTTCCAGGATTTTGTCCGTGTGGTGTAGGTACACCCACGACGCTGTTAGGGAGGGAGTTCCAGAATTATGTCCGTGTTGTGTAGGTACACCCACGGCGCTGTTAGGGAGGGAGTTCCAGGATTTTGTCCGTGTGGTGTAGGTACACCCACAGCGCTGTTAGGCAGGGAGTTCCAGGATTTTGTCCGTGTGGTGTAGGTACACCCACGGCGCTGTTAGGGAGGGAGTTCCAGGATTTTGTCCGTGTGGTGTAGGTACACCCACGGCGCTGTTAGGGAGAGAGTTCCAGGATTTTGTCCGTGTGGTGTAGGTACACCCACGGCGCTGTTAGGGAGGGAGTTCCAGGATTTTGTCCCTGTGGTGTAGGTACACCCACGGCGCTGTTAGGGAGGGAGTTCCAGGATTTTGTCCGTGTGGTGTAGGTACACCCACGGCGCTGTTAGGGAGGGAGTTCCAGGATTTTGTCCGTGTGGTGTAGGTACACCCACGGCGCTGTTAGGGAGGGAGTTCCAGGAATTTGTCCGTGTGCTGTAGGTACACCCACGGCGCTGTTAGGGAGGGAGTTCCAGGATATTGTCCCCGTGTGGTGTAGGTACACCCACGGCGCTGTTAGGGAGGGTGTTCCAGGATTTTGTCCCCGTGTGGTGTAGGTACACTCACGGCGCTGTTAGGGAGGGAGTTCCAGGATTTTGTCCGTGTGGTGTAGGTACACCCACGGCGCTGTTAGGGAGGGAGTTCCAGGATTTTGTCCGTGTGGTGTAGGTACACCCACGGCGCTGTTAGGGAGGGAGTTCCAGGATTTTGTCCGTGTGCTGTAGGTACACCCACGGCGCTGTTAGGGAGGGAGTTCCAGGATATTGTCCCCGTGTGGTGTAGGTACACCCACGGCGCTGTTAGGGAGGGAGTTCCAGGATTTTGTCCGTGTGGTGTAGGTACACCCACGGCGCTGTTAGCGAGAGAGTTCCAGGATTTTGTCTGTGTGGTGTAGGTACACCCACGGCGCTGTTAGGGAGGGAGTTCCGGGATTTTATCCGTGTGGTGTATGTACACCCACGGTGCTGTTAGGGAGGGAGTTCCAGGATTTTGTCCATGTGGTGTAGATACACCCACGGCGCTGATAGGGAGGGAGTTCCAGGATTTTGTCCCTGTGGTGTAGGTACACCCACGGCGCTGTTAGTGAGTTCCAGGATTTTGTCCGTGTGGTGTAGGTACACCCACAGCGCTGTTAGGGTGGGAGTTCCAGGATTTTGTCCGTGTGGTCTATGTACACCAACGGCGCTGTTAGGGAGGGAGTTCCAGAATTTTGTCCCTGTGGTGTAGGTACACCCACGGCGCTGTTAGGGAGGGAGTTCCAGGATTTTGTCCCCGTGTGGTGTAGGTACACCCACGGCACTGTTAGGGAGGGAGTTCCAGGATTTTGTCCATGTGGTGTAGGTACACCCACGGCGCTGTTAGGGAGGGTGTTCCAGGATTTTGTCCGTGTGGTGTTGGTACACCCACGGCGCTGTTAGGGAGGGAGTTCCGGGATTTTGTCCGTGTGGTGTATGTACACCAACGGCGCTGTTAGGGAGGGATTTCCAGGATTTTGTCCTGGGGTGTAGGTACACCCACGGCGCTGTTAGGGAGGGAGTTCCGGGATTTTGTCCGTGTGGTGTATGTACACCAACGGCGCTGTTAGGGAGGGAGTTCCAAGATTTTGTCCCTGTGGTGTCGGTACACCCACGGCGCTGTTAGGGAGGGAGTTCCAGGATTTTGTCCATGTGGTGTCGGTACACCCACGGCGCTGTTAGGGAGGGTGTTCCAGGATTTTGTCTGTGTGGTGTAGGTACACCCACGACGCTGTTCGGGAGGGAGTTCCAGGATTTTGTCCGTGTGGTGTAGGTTCACCTACGGCGCTGTTAGGGAGGGAGTTCCAGGATTTTGTCCCGTGTGATGTAGGTACACCCACGGCGCTGTTAGGGAGGGAATTCCAGGATTTTGTCCATGTGGTGTAGGTACACCCACGGCGCTGTTAGGGAGGGAGTTCCAGGATTTTGTCCGTGTGGTGTAGGTACACCCACGGCGCTGTTAGGGAGGGAGTTCCAGGATTTTGTCCGTGTGGTGTAGGTACACCCACGGCGCTGTTAGGGAGGGAGTTCCAGGATTGTGTACGTGTGGTGTAGGTACACCCACAGCGCTGTTAGGGAGGGAGTTCCAGGATTTTGTCCGTGTGGTGTAGGTACACCCACAGTGCTGTTAGGGAGGGAGTTCCAGGATTTTGTCCCTGTGGTGTAGGTACACCCACGGCGCTGTTAGGGAGGGAGTTCCAGGATTTTGTCCGTGTGGTGTAGGTACACCCACAGCGCTGTTAGGGAGGGAGTTCCAGGATTTTGTCCGTGTGGTGTAGGTACACCCACGGCGCTGTTAGGGAGGGAGTTCCAGGATTTTGTCCGTGTGGTGTATGTACACCCACGGCGCTGTTAGGGAGGGAGCTCCAGGATTTTGTCCGTGTGCTGTAGGTACACCCACGGCGCTGTTAGGGAGGGAGTTCCAGGATTTTGTCCGTGTGCTGTAGGTACACCCACGGCGCTGTTAGGGAGGGAGTTCCAGGATTTTGTCCGTGTGGTGTAGGTACACCCACAGCGCTGTTAGGGAGGGAGTTCCTGGATTTTGTCCGTGTGGTGTAGGTACACCCACAGTGCTGTTAGGGAGGGAGTTCCAGGATTTTGTCCGTGTGGTGTAGGTACACCCACACCGCTGTTAGGGAGGGAGTTCCAGGATTTCGTCCCGTGTGGTGTAGGTACACCCACGGCGCTGTTAGGGATGGAGTTCCAGGATTTTGTCCGTGTGGTGTAGGTACACCCACGGCGCTGTTAGGGAGGGAGTTCCAGGATTTTGTCCGTGTGGTGTAGGTACACCCACGGCGCTGTTAGGGAGGGAGTTCCAGGATTTTGTCCGTGTGGTGTAGGTACACCCATGGCGCTGTTAGGGAGGGAGTTCCAGGATTTAGTCCGTGTGGTGTAGGTACACCCATGGCGCTGTTAGGGAGGGAGTTCCAGGATTTTGTCCGTGTGATGTAGGTACACCCACGGCGCTGTTAGGGAGGGAGTTCCAGGATTTTGTCCGTGTGGTGTAGGTACACCCACGGTGCTGTTAGGGATGGAGTTCCAGGATTTTGTCCGTGTGGTGTAGGTACACCCACGGCGCTGTTAGGGAGGGAGTTCCAGGATTTTGTCCGTGTGGTGTAGGTACACCCACGGCGCTGTTAGGGAGGGAGTTCCAGGATTTTGTCCGTGTGGTGTAGGTACACCCGCGGCGCTGTTAGGGAGGTAGTTCCAGGATTTTGTCCCTGTGGTGTAGGTACACCCACGGCGCTATTAGGGAGGGAGTTCCAGGATTTTGTCCGTGTGGTGTAGGTACACCCACGGCGCTGTTAGGGAGGGAGTTCCAGGATTTTGTCCGTGTGGTGTAGGTACACCCACGGCGCTGTTAGGGAGGGAGTTCCGGGATTTTCTCCGTGTGGTGTAGGTACACCCACAGCGCTGTTAGGGAGGGAGTTCCAGGATTTTGTCCGTGTGGTGTAGGTACACCCACGGCGCTGTTAGGGAGGGAGATCCAGGATTTTGTCCATCTGGTGAAGGTACACCCAAGGCGCTGTTAGGGAGGGAGTTCCAGGATTTTGTCCGTGTGGTGTAGGTACACCCACGGCGCTTTTAGGGAGGGAGCTCCAGGATTTTGTCCGTGTGGTGTAGGTACACCCACGGCGCTGTTAGGGAGGGAGTTCCAGGTTATTGTCCCCGTGTGGTGTAGGTACACCCACGGCCCTGTTAGGGAGGGAGTTCCAGGAATTTGTCCCCGTGTGGTGTAGGTACACCCACGGCGCTGTTAGGGAGGGAGTTCCGGGATTTTGTCCGTGTGGTGTATGTACACCCACGGTGCTGTTAGGGAGGGAGTTCCAGGATTTTGTCCATGTGGTGTAGGTACACCCACAGCGCTGTTAGGGAGGGAGTTCCAGGATTTTGTCCGTGTGGTGTAGATACACCCACGGCGCTGTTAGGGAGGGAGTTCCAGGATTTTGTCCGTGTGGTGTAGGTACACCCACGGCGCTGTTAGGGAGGGAGTTCCAGGATTTTGTCCCTGTGGTGTAGGTACACCCACGGCGCTGTTAGGGAGGGAGTTCCAGGATTTTGTCCCTGTGGTGTAGGTACACCCACTGCGCTGTTAGGGAGGGAGTTCCAGGATTTTGTCCCGTGTTGTGTAGGTACACCCACGGCGCTGTTAGGGAGGGAGTTCCAGGATTTTGTCCCGTGTTGTGTAGGTACACCCACGGCGCTGTTAGGGAGGGAGTTCCAGGATTTTGTCCCTGTGGTGTAGGTACACCCACAGCGCTGTTAGGGTGGGAGTTCCAGGAAATTGTCCGTGTGGTGTAGGTACACCCACGGCGCTGTTAGGGAGGGAGTTCCAGGATTTTGTCCGTGTGGTGTAGGTACACCCACGGCGCTGTTAGGGAGGGAGTTCCAGGATTTTGTCCCCGTGTGGTGTAGGTACACCCACGGCGCTGTTAGGGAGGGTGTTCCAGGATTTTGTCCGTGTGGTGTTGGTACACCCACGGCGCTGTTAGGGAGGGAGTTCCAGGATTTTGTCCGTGTGGTGTAGGTACACCCACGGCGCTGTTAGGGAGGGAGTTCCGGGATTTTGTCCGTGTGGTGTAGGTACACCAACGGCGCTGTTAGGGAGGGAGTTCCAAGATTTTTGTCCCTGTGGTGTCGGTACACCCACGGCGCTGTTAGGGAGGGAGTTCCAGGAATTTGTCCCCTGTGGTGTAGGTACACCCACGGCGCTGTTAGGGAGGGAGTTCCGGGATTTTGTCCGTGTGGTGTAGGTACACCCACGGCGCTGTTAGGGAGGGAGTTCCAGGATTTTGTCCGTGTGGTGTAGGTACACCCACTGCGCTGTTAGGGAGGGAGTTCCAGGATTTTGTCCGTGTGGTGTAGGTACACCCACGGCGCTGTTAGGGAGGGAGTTCCAGGATTTTGTCCGTGTGGTGTAGGTACACCCACGTCGCTGTTAGGGAGGGAGTTCCAGGATTTTGTCGGTGTGATGTAGGTACACCCACGTCGCTGTTAGGGAGGGAGTTCCAGGATTTTGTCCCCGTGTGGTGTAGGTACACCCACGGCACTGTTAGGGAGGGAGTTCCAGGATTTTGTCCGTGTGGTGTAGGTACACCCACGGCGCTGTTAGGGAGGGAGTTCCAGGATTTTGTCCGTGTGGTGTAGGTACACCCACAGCGCTGTTAGGGAGGGAGTTCCAGGATTTTGTCCCCGTGTGGTGTAGGTACACCCACGGCGCTGTTAGGGAGGGAGTTCCAGGATTTTGTCCGTGTGGTGTAGGTACACCCACGGCGCTGTTAGCGAGGGAGTTCCAGGATTTTGTCCGTGTGGTGTAGGTACACCCACGATGCTGTTAGGGAGGGAGTTCCAGAATTATGTCCGTGTTGTGTAGGTACACCCATGGCGCTGTTAGGGAGGGAGTTCCAGGAATTTGTCCGTGTGGTGTAGGTACACCCACGGCGCTGTTAGGGAGGGAGTTCCAGGATTTTGTCCGTGTGGTGTAGGTACACCCACGGCGCTGTTAGGGAGGGAGTTCCAGGATTTTGTACCTGTGGTGTAGGTACACCCACGGCGCTGTTAGGGAGGGAGTTCCAGGATTTTGTCCGTGTGGTGTAGGTACACCCACGATGCTGTTAGGGAGGGAGTTCCATAATTATGTCCGTGTTGTGTAGGTACACCCATGGCGCTGTTAGGGAGGGAGTTCCAGGAATTTGTCCGTGTGGTGTAGGTACACCCACGGCGCTGTTAGGGAGGGAGTTCCAGGATTTTGTCCGTGTGGTGTAGGTACACCCACGGCGCTGTTAGGGAGGGAGTTCCAGGATTTTGTACCTGTGGTGTAGGTACACCCACGGCGCTGTTAGGGAGGGAGTTCCAGGATTTTGTCCGTGTGGTGTAGGTACACCCACGGCGCTGTTAGGGAGGGAGTTCCAGGATTTTGTCCGTGTGGTGTAGGTTCACCCACGGCGCTGTTAGGGAGGGAGTTCCAGGATTTTGTCCGTGTGGTGTAGGTACACATACGGCGCTGTTAGGGAGGAAGTTCCAGGATTTTGTCCGTGTGGTGTAGGTACACCCACGGCGCTGTTAGGGAGGGAGTTCCAGGATTTTGTCCCCTGTGGTGTAGGTACACCCACGGCGCTGTTAGGGAGGGAGTTCCAGGATTTTGTCCGTGTGGTGTAGGTACACCCACAGCGCTGTTAGGGAGGGAGTTCCAGGATTTTGTCCGTGTGGTGTAGGTACACCCACGGCGCTGTTAGGGAGGGAGTTCCAGGATTTTGTCCGTGTGGTGTAGGTACACCCACGGCGCTGTTAGGGAGGGAGTTCCAGGAATTTGTCTGTGTGGTGTAGGTACACCCACGGCGCGGTTAGGGAGGGAGTTCCAGGATTTTGTCCCCGTGTGGTGTAGGTACACCCACGGCGCTGTTAGGGAGGGAGTTCCAGGATTTTGTCCGTGTGGTGTAGGTGCACCCACAGCGCTGTTAGGGAGGGAGTTCCAGGATTTTGTCCCCGTGTGGTGTAGTTACACCCACGGCGCTGTTAGGGAGGGAGTTCCAGGATTTTGTCCGTGTGGTGTAGGTACACCCACAGCGCTGTTAGGGAATGAGTTCCAGGATATTGTCCCCGTGTGGTGTAGGTACACCCACGGCGCTGTTAGGGAGGGAGTTCCAGGAATTTGTCCGTGTGGTGTAGGTACACCCACGGCGCTGTTAGGGAGGGAGTTCCAGCATTTTATCCGTGTGGTGTAGGTACACCCACAGCGCTGTTAGGGAGGGAGTTCCAGGATTTTGTCCCCGTGTGGTGTAGGTACACCCACGGTGCTGCTAGGGAGGGAGTTCCAGGATTTTGTCCGTGTGATGTAGGTACACCCACGACGCTGTTAGGGAGGGAGTTCCAGAATTATGTCCGTGTTGTGTAGGTACACCCACGGCGCTGTTAGGGAGGGAGTTCCAGGATTTTGTCCGTGTGGTGTAGGTACACCCACGGCGCTGTTAGGGAGGGAGTTCCAGGATTTTGTCCGTGTGATGTAGGTACACCCACGGCGCTGTTAGGGAGGGAGTTCCAGGATTTTGTCCGTGTGGTGTAGGTACACCCACGGCACTGTTAGGGAGGGAGTTCCAGGATTTTGTCCGTGTGGTGTAGGTACATCCACGGCGCTGTTAGGGAGTGAGTTCCAGGATTTTGTCCGTGTGGTGTAGGTACACCCACAGCGCTGTTAGGGAGGGAGTTCCAGGATTTTGTCCCTGTGCTGTAGGTACACCCACGGCGCTGTTAGGGAGGGAGTTCCGGGATTTTGTCCCGTGTGGTGTAGGTACACCCACGGCGCTGTTAGGGAGGGAGATCCAGGATTTTGTCCATGTGGTGTAGGTACACCCACGACGCTGTTAGGGAGGGAGTTCCAGAATTATGTCCGTGTGGTGTAGGTACACCCACAGCGCTGTTAGGGAGGGAGTTCCAGGAATTTGTCTGTGTGGTGTAGGTACACCCACGGCGCTGTTAGGGAGGGAGTTCCAGGATTTTGTCTGTGTGGTGTAGGTACACCCACGGCGCTGTTAGGGAGGGAGTTCCAGGATTTTGTCCGTGTGGTGTAGGTACACCCACGGCGCTGTTAGGGAGGGAGTTCCAGGATTTTGTCCATGTGGTGTAGGTACACCCACGGCGCTGTTAGGGAGGGAGTTCCAGGATTGTGTCTGTGTGGTGTAGGTACACCCACGGCGCTGTTAGGGAGGAAGTTCCAGGATTTTGTCCGTGTGATGTAGGTACACCCACAGCGCTGTTAGGAAGGGTGTTCCAGGATTTTGTCCGTGTGGTGTAGGTACACCCACGGTGCTGTTAGGGAGGGAGTTCCAGGATTTTGTCCGTGTGATGTAGGTACACCCACGGCGCTGTTAGGGAGGGAGTTCCAGGATTTTGTCCGTGTGCTGTAGGTACACCCACGGCGCAGTTAGGGAGGGAGTTCCAGGATTTTGTCCGTGTGGTGTAGGTACACCCACGGCGCTATTATGGAGGGAGTTCCGGGATTTTGTCCCGTGTGGTGTAGGTACACCCACGGCGCTGTTAGGGAGGGAGATCCAGGATTTTGTCCATGTGGTGTAGGTACACCCACGACGCTGTTAGGGAGGGAGTTCCAGAATTATGTCCGTGTGGTGTAGGTACACCCACAGCGCTGTTAGGGAGGGAGTTCCAGGAATTTGTCTGTGTGGTGTAGGTACACCCACGGCGCTGTTAGGGAGGGAGTTCCAGGATTTTGTCTGTGTGGTGTAGGTACACCCACGGCGCTGTTAGGGAGGCAGTTCCAGGATTTTGTCCGTGTGGTGTAGGTACACCCACGGCGCTGTTAGGGAGGGAGTTCCAGGATTTTGTCCATGTGGTGTAGGTACACCCACGGCGCTGTTAGGGAGGGAGTTCCAGGATTGTGTCTGTGTGGTGTAGGTACACCCACGGCGCTGTTAGGGAGGAAGTTCCAGGATTTTGTCCGTGTGATGTAGGTACACCCACAGCGCTGTTAGGAAGGGAGTTCCAGGATTTTGTCCGTGTGGTGTAGGTACACCCACGGCGCTGTTAGGGAGGGAGTTCCAGGATTTTGTCCGTGTGATGTAGGTACACCCACGGCGCTGTTAGGGAGGGAGTTCCAGGATTTTGTCCGTGTGGTGTAGGTACACCCACGGCGCTGTTAGGGAGGGAGTTCCAGGATTTTGTACCCGTGTGGTGTAGGTACACCCACGGCGCTGTTAGGGAGGGAGTTCCAGGATTTTGTCCGTGTGATGTAGGTACACCCACGGCGCTGTTAGGGAGGGAGTTCCAGGATTTTGTCCGTGTGGTGTAGGTACACCCACGGTGCTGTTAGGGAGGGAGTTCCAGGATTTTGTCCCCTGTGGTGTAGGTACACCCACGGCGCTGTTAGGGAAGGAGTTCCAGGATTTTGTCCGTGTGGTGTAGGTACACCCACGGCGCTGTTAGGGAGGGAGTTCCAGGATTTTGTCCGTGTGGTGTAGGTACACCCACGGCGCTGTTAGCGAGAGAGTTCCAGGATTTTGTCTGTGTGGTGTAGGTACACCCACGGCGCTGTTAGGGATGGAGTTCCAGGATTTTGTCCGTGTGGTGTAGGTACACCCACGGTGCTGTTAGGGAGGGAGTTCCAGGATTTTGTCCGTGTGGTGTAGGTACACCCACGGCGCTGTTAGGGAGGGAGTTCCAGGATTTTGTCCGTGTGGTGTAGGTACACCCACGGCGCTGTTAGGGAGGGAGTTCCAGGATTTTGTCCCGTGTTGTGTAGGTACACCCACGGCGCTGTTAGGGAGGGAGTTCCAGGATTTTGTCCCCGTGTGGTGTAGGTACACCCACGGCGCTGTTAGGGAGGGAGTTCCAGGATTTTGTCCCTGTGGTGTAGGTACCCCCACTGCGCTGTTAGGGAGGGAGTTCCAGGATTTTGTCCGTGTGGTGTAGGTACACCCACGGCGCTGTTAGGGAGGTTGTTCCAGGATTTTGTCCGTGTGGTGTAGGTACACCCACGACGCTGTTAGGGAGGGAGATCCAGGATTTTGTCCGTGTGGTGTAGGTACACCAACGGCGCTGTTAGGGAGGGAGTTCCAGGATTTTGTCCCTGGGGTGTAGGTACACCCACGGCGCTGTTAGGGAGGGAGTTCCAGTATTTTGTCCGTGTGGTGTAGGTACACCCACGGCGCTGATAGGGAGGGAGTTCCAGTATTTTGTCCGTGTGGTGTAGTTACACCCACGGCGCTGTTAGGGAGGGTGTTCCAGGATTTTGTCCCCGTGTGTGGTGTAGGTACAACCACGGCGCAGATAGGGAGGGAGTTCCAGGATATTGTCCGTGTGGTGTAGGTACACCCACGGCGCTGTTAGGGAGGGAGTTCCAGGATTTTGTCCGTGTGGTGTAGGTACACCCACGGCGCTGATAGGGAGGTAGTTCCAGGAATTTGTCCGTGTGGTGTAGGTACACCCACGGCGCTGTTAGGGAGGGTGTTCCAGGATTTTGTCCCCGTGTGTGGTGTAGGTACACCCACGGCGCTGTTAGGGAGGGAGTTCCAGGATTTTGTCCGTGTGGTGTAGGTACACCCACGGCACTGTTAGGGAGGGAGTTCCAGGATTTTGTCCGTGTGGTGTAGGTACACCTACGGTGCTGTTAGGGAGGGAATTCCAGGATTTTGTCCATGTGGTGTAGGTACACCCACGGCGCTTTTAGGGAGGGAGGTCCAGGATTTTGTCCGTGTGGTGTAGGTACACCCACAGCGCTGTTAGGGAGGGAGTTCCAGGATTTTGTCTGTGTGGTGTAGGTACACCCACGGCGCTGTTAGGGAGGGAGTTCCTGGATTTTGTCCATGTGGTGTAGGTACACCCACGGCGCTTTTAGGGAGGGAGGTCCAGGATTTTGTCCGTGTGGTGTAGGTACACCCACAGCGCTGTTAGGGAGGGAGTTCCAGGATTTTGTCTGTGTGGTGTAGGTACACCCACAGCGCTGTTAGGGAGGGAGTTCCAGGATATTGTCCGTGTGGTGTAGGTACACCCACGGCGCTGTTAGGGAGGGAGTTCCAGGATTTTGTCCGTGTGGTGTAGGTACACCCACGGCGCTGATAGGGAGGGAGTTCCAGGAATTTGTCCGTGTGGTGTAGGTTCACCCACGGCGCTGTTAGGGAGGGAGTTCCGGGATTTTGTCCCGTGTGGTGTAGGTACACCCACGGCGCTGTTAGGGAGGGAGATCCAGGATTTTGTCCATGTGGTGTAGGTACACCCACGACGCTGTTAGGGAGGGAGTTCCAGAATTATGTCCGTGTGGTGTAGGTACACCCACAGCGCTGTTAGGGAGGGAGTTCCAGGAATTTGTCTGTGTGGTGTAGGTACACCCACGGCGCTGTTAGGGAGGGAGTTCCAGAATTATGTCCGTGTGGTGTAGGTACACCTACGGCGCTGTTAGGGAGGGTGTTCCATGATTTTGTCCGTGTGGTGTAGGTACACCCACGGCGCTGTTAGGGAGGGAGGTTCCAGGATTTTGTCCATGTGGTGTAGGTACAACCCACGGCGCTGTTAGGGAGGGAGTTCCAGGATTGTGTCTGTGTGGTGTAGGTACACCCACGGCGCTGTTAGGGAGGGAGTTCCAGGATTTTGTCCGTGTGATGTAGGTACACACACAGCGCTGTTAGGAAGGGAGTTCCAGGATTTTGTCCGTGTGGTGTAGGTACACCCACGGTGCTGTTAGGGAGGGAGTTCCAGGATTTTGTCCGTGTGATGTAGGTACACCCACGGCGCTGTTAGGGAGGGAGTTCCAGGATTTTGTCCGTGTGGTGTAGGTACACCCACGGCGCTGTTAGGGAGGGAGTTCCAGGATTTTGTACCCGTGTGGTGTAGGTACACCCACAGCACTGTTAGGGAAGGAGTTCCAGGATTTTGTCCGTGTGGTGTAGGTACACCCACGGCGCTGTTAGGGAGGGAGTTCCAGGATTTTGTCCGTGTGGTGTAGGTACACCCACGGCGCTGTTAGGGATGGAGTTCCAGGATTTTGTCCGTGTGGTGTAGGTACACCCACGGTGCTGTTAGGGAGGGAGTTCCAGGATTTTGTCCGTGTGGTGTAGGTACACCCACGGCGCTGTTAGGGAGGGAGTTCCAGGATTTTGTCCGTGTGGTGTAGGTACACCCACGGCGCTGTTAGGGAGGGAGTTCCAGGATTTTGTCCCGTGTTGTGTAGGTACACCCACGGCGCTGTTAGGGAGGGAGTTCCAGGATTTTGTCCCTGGGGTGTAGGTACACCCACGGCGCTGTTAGGGAGGGAGTTCCAGTATTTTGTCCGTGTGGTGTAGGTACACCCACGGCGCTGATAGGGAGGGAGTTCCAGTATTTTGTCCGTGTGGTGTAGGTACACCCACGGCGCTGTTAGGGAGGGTGTTCCAGGATTTTGTCCCCGTGTGTGGTGTAGGTAGAACCACGGCGCAGATAGGGAGGGAGTTCCAGTATTTTGTCCGTGTGGTGTAGGTACACCCACGGCGCTGTTAGGGAGGGAGTTCCAGGATTTTGTCCGTGTGGTGTAGGTACACCCACGGCGCTGATAGGGAGGGAGTTCCAGGAATTTGTCCGTGTGGTGTAGGTACACCCACGGCGCTGTTAGGGAGGGTGTTCCAGGATTTTGTCCCCGTGTGTGGTGTAGGTACACCAACGGCGCTGTTAGGGAAGGAGTTCCAGGATTTTGTCCGTGTCGTGTAGGTACACCCACGGCGCTGATAGGGAGGGAGTTCCAGGAATTTGTCCGTGTGGTGTAGGTACACCCACGGCGCTGTTAGTGAGGGAGTTCCAGGATTTTGTCCGTGTGGTGTAGGTACACCCAGGGTGCTGTTAGGGAGGGAGTTCCAGGATTTTGTCCGTGTGGTGTAGGTACACCCAGGGTGCTGTTAGGGAGGGAGTTCCAGGATTTTGTCCGTGTGGTGTAGGTACACCTACGGCGCTGTTAGGGAGGGAATTCCAGGATTTTGTCCATGTGGTGTAGGTACACCCACGGCGCTTTTAGGGAGGGAGGTCCAGGATTTTGTCCGTGTGGTGTAGGTACACCCACAGCGCTGTTAGGGAGGGAGTTCCAGGATTTTGTCTGTGTGGTGTAGGTACACCCACGGCGCTGTTAGGGAGGGAGTTCCTGGATTTTGTCCATGTGGTGTAGGTACACCCACGGCGCTTTTAGGGAGGGAGGTCCAGGATTTTGTCCGTGTGGTGTAGGTACACCCACAGCGCTGTTAGGGAGGGAGTTCCAGGATTTTGTCTGTGTGGTGTAGGTACACCCACAGCGCTGTTAGGGAGGGAGTTCCAGGATATTGTCCGTGTGGTGTAGGTACACCCACGGCGCTGTTAGGGAGGGAGTTCCAGGATTTTGTCCGTGTGGTGTAGGTACACCCATGGCGCTGTTAGGGAGGGAGTTCCAGGATTTTGTCCGTGTGGTGTAGGTACACCCACGGCGCTGTTAGGGAGGGAGTTCCAGGATTTTGTCCCCGTGTGGTGTAGGTACACCCACGGCGCTGTTAGGGAGGGAGTTCCAGGATTTTGTCCGTGTGGTGTAGGTACACCCACGGCGCTGTTAGGGAGGGAGTTCCAGGATTTTGTCCGTGTGGTGTAGGTACACACACGGCGCTGTTAGGGAGGGAGTTCCAGGATTTTGTCCGTGTGGTGTAGGTACACCCACGGCGCTGTTAGGGAGGGTGTTCCAGGATTTTGTCTGTGTGGTGTAGGTACACCCACGGCGCTGTTAGGGAGGGAGTTCCAGGATTTTGTCCGTGTGGTGTAGGTACACCCACGGCGCTGTTAGGGAGGGAGTTCCAGTATTTTGTCGTGAGGTGTAGGTACACCCACGGCGCTGTTAGGGAGGGAGTTCCAGGATTTTGTCCCCGTGTGGTGTAGGTACACCCAGGGCGCTGTTAGGGAGGGAGTTCCAGGATTTTGTCTGTGTGGTGTAGGTACACCCAGGGCGCTGTTATGGAGGGAGTTCCGGGATTTTGTCCCTGTGGTGTAGGTACACCCACGGCGCTGTTAGGGAGGGAGTTCCAGGATTTTGTCCCCTGTGTGGTGTAGGTACACCCACGGCGCTGTTAGGGAGGGAGTTCCAGGATTTTGTCCCGTGTGTGGTGTAGGTACACCCACGGCGCTGTTAGGGTGGGAGTTCCAGGATTTTGTCCGTGTGGTGTAGGTACACCCACGACGCTGTTAGGGAGGGAGTTCCAGGATTTTGTCCGTGTGGTGTAGGTACACCCACGGCGCTGTTAGGGAGGGAGTTCCAGGATTTTGTCCGTGTGGTGTAGTTACACCCACGGCGCTGTTAGGGAGGGAGTTCCAGGATTTTGTCCATGTGTTGTAGGTACACCCACGGCGCTGTTAGGGAGGGAGTTCCAGGATTTTGTCCGTGTGGTGTAGGTACACCCACGGCGCTGTTAGGGAGGAAGTTCCAGGATTTTGTCCGTGTGGTGTAGGTACACCCACGGCGCTGTTAGGGAGGGAGTTCCAGGATTTTGTCCGTGTGGTGTAGGTACACCCACGGCACTGGTAGGCAGGGAGTTCCAGGATTTTGTCCCTGTCATGTAGGTACACCCACGGCGCTGTTAGGGAGGGAGTTCCAGGATTTTGTCCCTGTCATGTAGGTACACCCACGGCGCTGTTAGGGAGGGAGTTCCAGGATTTTGTCCCTGTCATGTAGGTACACCCACGGCGCTGTTAGGGAGGGAGTTCCAGGATTTTGTCCCTGTCATGTAGGTACACCCACGGCGCTGTTAGGGAGGGAGTTCCAGTATTTTGTCCGTGTGTTGTAGGTACACCCACGGCGCTGTTAGGGAGGGAGTTCCAGGATTTTGTCCCTGTGGTGTAGGTACACCCACGGCGCTGTTAGGGAGGGAGTTCCAGGATTTTGTCCCTGTCATGTAGGTACACCCACGGCGCTGTTAGGGAGGGAGTTCCAGGATTTTGTCCCCGTGTGGTGTAGGTACACCCACGGCGCTGTTAGGGAGGGAGTTCCAGTATTTTGTCCGTGTGTTGTAGGTACACCCACGGCGCTGTTAGGGAGGGAGTTCCAGGATTTTGTCCCGTGTGTGGTGTAGGTACACCCACGGCGCTGTTAGGGAGGGAGTTCCAGGATTTTGTCCGTGTGGTGTAGTTACACCCACGGCGCTGTTAGGGAGGGAGTTCCAGGATTTTGTCCCGTGTGTGGTGTAGGTACACCCATGGCGCTGTTAGGGTGTGAGTTCCAGGATTTTGTCCGTGTGGTGTAGGTACACCCACGGTGCTGTTAGGGAGGGAGTTCCAGGATTTTGTCCGTGTGGTGTAGGTACACCCACGGCGCAGTTATGGAGGGAGTTCCAGGATTTTGTCCGTGTGGTGTAGGTACACCCACGGCGCTGTTAGGGAGGGAGTTCCAGGATTTTGTCCGTGTGGTGTAGGTACACCCACGGCGCTGTTAGGGAGGGAGTTCCGGGATTTTGTCCCTGTCATGTAGGTACACCCACGGCGCTGTTAGGAAGTGAGTTCCAGGATTTTGTCCGTGTGGTGTAGGTACATCCACGGCGCTGTTAGGGAGGGAGTTCCAGGATTTTGTCCCCGTGTGGTGTAGGTACACCCACGGCGCTGTTAGGGAGGGAGTTCCAAGATTTTGTCCGTGTTGTGTAGGTACACCCACGGCGCTGTTAGGGAGGGAGTTCCAGGATTTTGTCCGTGTTGTGTAGGTACACCCACGGCGCTGTTAGGGAGGGAGTTCCAGGATTTTGTCCGTGTCGTGTAGGTACACCCACGGCGCTGTTAGGGAGGGAGTTCCAGGATTTTGTCCCGTGTGATGTAGGTACACCCACGGCACTGTTAGGGAGGGAGTTCCAGGATTTTGTCCGTGTGGTGTAGGTACACCCACGGCGCTGTTAGGGAGGGAGTTCCAGGATTGTCCCTGTGGTGTAGGTACACCCACGGCGCTGTTAGGGAGGGAGTTCCAGGATTTTGTCCCGTGTGGTGTAGGTACACCCACGGCGCTGTTAGGGAGGGAGTTCCAGGATTTTGTCCGTGTGGTGTAGGTACACCCACGGTGCTGTTAGGGAGGGAGTTCCAGGATTTTGTCCGTGTGGTGTACGTACACCCACGGCGCTGTTAGGGAGGGAGTACCAGGATTTTGTCCGTGTGGTGTAGGTACACCCACGGCGCTGTTAGGGAGGGAGTTCCAGGATTTTGTCCGTGTGGTGTAGGTACACCCACGGCGCTGTTAGGGAGGGAGTTCCAGGATTTTGTCCGTGTGGTGTAGGTACACCCACGGCGCTGTTAGGGAGGGAGTTCCAGGATTTTGTCTGTGTGGTGTAGGTACACCCACAGCGCTGTTAGGGATGGAGTTCCAGGATTTTGTCCGTGTGGTGTAGGTACACCCACGGCGCTGTTAGGGAGGGAGTTCCAGGATTTTGTCCGTGTGGTGTAGGTACACCCACGGCGCTGTTAGAGAGGGAGTTCCAGGATTTTGTCCATGTGGTGTAGGTACACCCACGGTGCTGTTAGGGAGGGAGTTCCAAGGTTTTGTCCGTGTGGTGTAGGTACACCCACGGCGCTGTTAGGGAGGGAGTTCCAGGATTTTGTCCGTGTGGTGTAGGTACACCCACGGCGCTGTTAGAGAGGGAGTTCCAGGATTTTGTCCATGTGGTGTAGGTACACCCACGGTGCTGTTAGGGAGGGAGTTCCAAGGTTTTGTCCGTGTGGTGTAGGTACACCCACGGCGCTGTTAAGGAGGGAGTTCCAGGATTTTGTCCGTGTGGTGTAGGTACACCCACGGCGCTTTTAGGGAGTTCCAGGATTTTGTCCGTGTGGTGTAGGTACACCCACGGCGCTGTTAGGGAGGGAGTTCCAGGATTTTGTCCCTGTGGTGTAGGTACACCCACAGCGCTGTTAGGGAGGGAGTTCCAGGATTTTGTCCCCGTGTGGTGTAGGTACACCCACGGCGCTGTTAGGGAGGGAGTTCCGGGATTTTGTCCGTGTGGTGTAGGTACACCCACGGCGCTGTTA
Source organism: Isurus oxyrinchus (assembly GCA_026770705.1). Lineage (NCBI taxonomy): Eukaryota > Metazoa > Chordata > Chondrichthyes > Lamniformes > Lamnidae > Isurus > Isurus oxyrinchus. The sequence goes on along the minus strand of JANJGN010000355.1, from coordinate 103,879 downwards.
GGGAGGGAGTTCCAGGATTTTGTCCCCTGTGTGGTGTAGGTACACCCACGGCGCTTTTAGGGAGGGAGTTCCAGGATTTTGTCCCGTGTGTGGTGTAGGTACACCCACGGCGCTGTTAGGGTGGGAGTTCCAGGATTTTGTCCGTGTGGTGTAGGTACACCCACGGTGCTGTTAGGGAGGGAGTTCCAGGATTTTGTCCGTGTGGTGTAGGTACACCCACGGCGCTGTTAGGGAGGGAGTTCCAGGATTTTGTCCGTGTGGTGTAGGTACACCCACGGCGCTGTTAGGGAGGGAGTTCCAGGATTTTGTCCGTGTGGTGTAGTTACACCCACGGCGCAGTTATGGAGGGAGTTCCAGGATTTTGTCCGTGTGGTGTAGGTACACCCACGGAGCTGTTAGGGAGGGATTTCCAGGATTTTGTCCGTGTGGTGTAGGTACACCCACGGCACTGTTAGGGAGGGAGTTCCAGGATTTTGTCCCTGTCATGTAGGTACACCCACGGCGCTGTTAGGGAGGGAGTTCCAGGATTTTGTCCCCGTGTGGTGTAGGTACACCCACGGCGCTGTTAGGGAGGGAGTTCCAGTATTTTGTCCGTGTGTTGTAGGTACACCCACGGCGCTGTTAGGGAGGGAGTTCCAGGATTTTGTCCCGTGTGTGGTGTAGGTACACCCACGGCGCTGTTAGGGAGGGAGTTCCAGGATTTTGTCCGTGTGGTGTAGTTACACCCACGGCGCTGTTAGGGAGGGAGTTCCAGGATTTTGTCCCGTGTGTGGTGTAGGTACACCCACGGCGCTGTTAGGGTGGGAGTTCCAGGATTTTGTCCGTGTGGTGTAGGTACACCCACGGCGCTGTTAGGGAGGGAGTTCCAGGATTTTGTCCGTGTGGTGTAGGTACACCCACGGTGCTGTTAGGGAGGGAGTTCCAGGATTTTGTCCGTGTGGTGTAGGTACACCCACGGCGCAGTTATGGAGGGAGTTCCAGGATTTTCTCCGTGTGGTGTAGGTACACCCACGGCGCTGTTAGGGAGGGAGTTCCAGGATTTTGTCCGTGTGGTGTAGGTACACCCACGGCGCTGTTAGGGAGGGAGTTCCGGGATTTTGTCCCTGTCATGTAGGTACACCCACGGCGCTGTTAGGAAGTGAGTTCCAGGATTTTGTCCGTGTGGTGTAGGTACATCCACGGCGCTGTTAGGGAGGGAGTTCCAGGATTTTGTCCCCGTGTGGTGTAGGTACACCCACGGCACTGTTAGGGTGGGAGTTCCAGGAGTTTGTCTGTGTGGTGTAGGTACACCCACGGTGCTGTTAGGGAGGGAGTTTCAGGATTGTCCCTGTGGTGTAGGTACACCCACGGCGCTGTTAGGGAGGGAGTTCCAGGATTTTGTCCGTGTGGTGTAGGTACACCCACGGCGCTGTTAGGGAGGGAGTTCCAGGATTTTGTCCGTGTGGTGTAGGTACACCCACGGCGCTGTTAGGGAGGGAGTTCCAGGTTTTTGTCCGTGTGGTGTAGGTACACCCACGGCGCTGTTAGGGAGGGAGTTCCAGGATTTTGTCCGTGTGGTGTAGGTACACCCACGGCGCTGTTAGGGAGGGAGTTCCAGGATTTTGTCCGTGTGGTGTAGGTACACCCACGGCGCTGTTAGGGAGGGAGTTCCAGGATTTTGTCTGTGTGGTGTAGGTACACCCACGGCGCTGTTAGGGAGGGAGTTCCAGGATTTTGTCCGTGTGGTGTAGGTACACCCACGGCGCTGTTAGGGAGGGAGTTCCAGGATTTTGTCCGTGTTGTGTAGGTACACCCACGGCGCTGTTAGGGAGGGAGTTCCAGGATTTTGTCCCCGTGTGGTGTAGGTACACCCATGGCGCTGTTAGGGAGGGAGTTCCAGGATTTTGTCCCCGTGTGGTGTAGGTACACCCACGGCGCTGTTAGGGAGATCCAGGATTTTGTCCGTGTGGTGTAGGTACACCCACTGCGCTGTTAGGGAGGGAGTTCCAGGATTTTGTCCCGTGTGGTGTAGGTACACCCACGGCGCTGTTAGGGAGGGAGTTCCAGGATTTTGACAGTGTGGTGTAGGTACACCCACGGCGCTGTTAGGGAGGGAGTTCCAGGATTTTGTCCGTGTGGTGTACGTACACCCACGGCGCTGTTAGGGAGGGAGTTCCAGGATTTTGTCCGTGTGGTGTAGGTACACCCACGGCGCTGTTAGGGAGGGAGTTCCAGGATTTTGTCCGTGTGGTGTAGGTACACCCACGGCGCTGTTAGGGAGGGAGTTCCAGGATTTTGTCCGTGTGGTGTAGGTACAGCCACGGCGCTGTTAGGGAGGGAGTTCCAGGATTTTGTCCGTGTGGTGTAGGTACACCCACGGCGCTGTTAGGGAGGGAGTTCCAGGATTTTGTCCTTGTGGTGTAGGTACACCCACGGCGCTGTTAGGGAGGGAGTTCCAGGATTTTGTCCGTGTGGTGTAGGTACACCCACGGCGCTGTTAGGGAGGGAGTTCCAGGATTTTGTCCGTGTGGTGTAGGTACACCCACGGCGCTGTTAGGGAGGGAGTTCCAGGATTTTGTCCGTGTGGTGTAGGTACACCCACGGCGCTGTTAGGGAGGGAGTTCCAGGATTTTGTCCATGTGGTATAGGTACACCCACGGCGCTGTTAGGGATGGAGTTCCAGGATTTTGTCCGTGTGGTGTAGGTACACCCACGGCGCTGTTAGGGAGGGAGTTCCAGGATTTTGTCCGTGTGCTGTAGGTACACCCACGGCGCTGTTAGAGAGGGAGTTCCAGGATTTTGTCCATGTGGTGTAGGTACACCCACGGTGCTGTTAGGGAGGGAGTTCCAAGGTTTTGTCCGTGTGGTGTAGGTACACCCACGGCGCTGTTAGGGAGGGAGTTCCAGGATTTTGTCCGTGTGGTGTAGGTACACCCACGGCGCTGTTAGGGAGGGAGTTCCAGGATTTTGTCCGTGTGGTGTAGGTGCACCCACGGCGCTGTTAGTGAGGGAGTTCCAGGATTTTGTCCGTGTGGTGTAGGTACACCCACGTCGCTGTTAGGGAGGGAGTTCCAGGATTTTGTCCCCGTGTGGTGTAGGTACACCCACAGTGCTGTTAGGGAGGGAGTTCCAGGATTTTGTCCGTGTGGTGTAGGTACACCCACGGCGCTTTTAGGGAGATCCAGGATTTTGTCCGTGTGGTGTAGGTACACCCACGGCGCTGTTAGGGAGGGAGTTCCAGGATTTTGTCCGTGTGGTGTAGGTACACCCACGGCGCTGTTAGGGAGGGAGTTCCAGGATTTTGTCCCTGTGGTGTAGGTACACCCACGGCGCTGTTAGGGAGGGAGTTCCAGGATTTTGTCCGTGTGGTGTAGGTACACCCACGGCGCTGTTAGGGAGGTAGTTCCAGGATTTTGTCCCGTGTGGTGTAGGTACACCCACGGCGCTGTTAGGGAGGGAGTTCCAGGATTTTGTCCGTGTGGTGTAGGTACACCCACAGTGCTGTTAGGGAGGGAGTTCCAGGATTTTGTCCCCGTGTGGTGTATGTACACCCACGGCGCTGTTAGGGAGGGAGTTCCAGGATTTTGTCCGTGTGGTGTAGGTACACCTACGGCGCTGTTAGGGAGGGAGTTCCGGGATTTTGTCCCCGTGTGGTGTAGGTACACCTACGGCGCTGTTAGGGAGGGAGTTCCGGGATTTTGTCCCCGTGTGGTGTAGGTACACCCACGTCGCTGTTAGGGAGGGAGTTCCAGGATTTTGTCCGTGTGGTGTAGGTACACCCACGGCGCTGTTAAGGAGGGAGTTCCAGGATTTTGTCCGTGTGGTGTAGGTACACCCACGGCGCTGTTAGGGAGGGAGTTCCAGGATTTTGTCCGTGTGGTGTAGGTACACCCACGGCGCTGTTAGGGAGGGAGTTCCAGGATTTTGTCCGTGTGGTGTAGGTACACCCACGGCGCTGTTAGCGAGAGAGTTCCAGGATTTTGTCCGTGTGGTGTAGGTACACCCACGGCGCTGTTAGGGAGGGAGTTCCAGGATTTTGTCCGTGTGGTGTAGGTACACCCACAGCGCTGTTAGGGAGGGAGTTCCAGGATTTTGTCCCTGTGGTGTAGGTACACCCACGGCGCTGTTAGGGAGGGAGTTCCAGGATTTTGTCCGTGTGGTGTAGGTACACCCACGGCGCTGTTAGGGAGGGAGTTCCAGGATTTTGTCCGTGTGGTGTAGGTACACCCACGGTGCTGTTAGGGATGGAGTTCCAGGATTTTGTCCGTGTGGTGTAGGTACACCCACGGCGCTGTTAGGGAGGGAGTTCCAGGATTTTGTCCGTGTGGTGTAGGTACACTCACGGCGCTGTTAGGGAGGGAGTTCCAGGATTTTGTCCGTGTGGTGTAGGTACACCCACGGCGCTGTTAGGGAGGGAGTTCCAGGATTTTGTCCGTGTGGTGTAGGTACACCCACAGCGCTGTTAGGGAGGGAGTTCCAGGATTTTGTCCGTGTGGTGTAGGTACACCCACAGCGCTGTTAGGGAGGGAGTTCCAGGATTTTGTCCGTGTGGTGTAGGTACACCCACGGCGCTGTTAGGGAGGGAGTTCCAGGATTTTGTCCGTGTGGTGTAGGTACACCCACGGCGCTGTTAGGGAGGGAGTTCCAGGATTTTGTCCCTGTGGTGTAGGTACACGGTGTGGGTTTGGAAGCTGCTGTGGAAGGAGCCTCGGTGCGTTGCTGCAGGTTGGGAGCTGAGATCCACACGCGTGAGGAATCCCCGCAGGAAGTCTGGAGTAAATATTTTTCTATTTCGAGAGGCTGTAATAGTTACAAAGTGAGTTTGTGAGTGAAGCGGGCGGGAGCTGATGGTCTGATCTGTAACATCGGGCGCTGGGACCTCTGTGACCGTCTGGTAGTTTGTGCTGCGCTTCATGGCCGCGGGTTTACCCAGCCTGCCCCGCGGTCGTGGGAGTGCTCCATCTGACTCATGGCCGAAGCCGCGCAGGCGCCTTGGCGTCGGCAAGGGGCGGGGCCGGCCGGTGTTGCGGCGCATGCGTCTTGCGAGCGGAAGCGGTTTGAGAATCTCGGTGAAAACAAACAGGTAGAGTGACTGAGTCTGACTGTATCTGACTGACTGAGTCTATCTGACTGACTGAGTCTTTCTGACTGAGTCTGTCTGACTGTATCTGACTGACTGAGTCTGTCTGACTGTATCTGACTGACTGACTGACTGTATCTGACTGACTGACTGAGTCTGTCTGACTGTATCTGACTGACTGAGTCTGTCTGACTGTATCTGACTGACTGAGTCTGTCTGACTGTATCTGACTGACTGAGTCTGACTGACTGAGTCTGTCTGATTGTATCTGACTGACTGACTGTATCTGACTGACTGTGTCTGTCTGACTGTATCTGACTGACTGACTGAGTCTGTCTGACTGAGTCTGTCTGACTGTATCTGACTGACTGACTGAGTCTGTCCGACTGAGTCTGTCTGACTGTATCTGACTGTATCTGACTGACTGAGTCTGTCTGACTGTATCTGACTGACTGACTGAGTCTGTCTGACTGAGTCTGTCTGACTGTATCTGACTGACTGAGTCTGTCTGACTGTATCTGACTGACTGACTGAGTCTGTCTGACTGAGTCTGTCTGACTGTATCTGACTGACTGAGTCTGTCTGACTGAGTCTGTCTGACTGTATCTGACTGACTGACTGTATCTGACTGACTGACTGAGTCTGTCTGACTGTATCTGACTGACTGACTGAGTCTGTCTGACTGAGTCTGTCTGACTGTATCTGACTGTCTGACTGTATCTGACTGACTGACTGAGTCTGTCTGACTGTATCTGACTGACTGAGTCTGTCTGACTGTATCTGACTGACTGAGTCTGTCTGACTGTATCTGACTGACTGAGTCTGTCTGTATCTGACTGACTGAGTCTGACTGACTGAGTCTGTCTGACTGTATCTGACTGACTGACTGAGTCTGACTGAGTCTGTCTGTCTGACTGAGTCTGTCTGACTGAGTCTGTCTGACTGAGTCTGTCTGACTGACTGAGTCTGTCTGACTGAGTCTGTCTGACTGTATCTGACTGACTGACTGTATCTGACTGACTGAGTCTGTCTTACTGTATCTGACTGACTGAGTCTGTCTGACTGTATCTGACTGACTGTATCTGACTGACTGAGTCTGACTGAGTCTGTCTGACTGAATGAGTCTGTCTGACTGTATCTGACTGACTGAGTCTGACTGAGTCTGTCTGACTGTATCTGACTGACTGACTGTATCTGTCTGACTGAGTCTGTCTGACTGTATCTGACTGACTGAGTCTGACTGAGTCTGTCTGACTATCTGACTGACTGACTGTATCTGACTGACTGACTGAGTCTGTCTGACTGTATCTGACTGACTGAGTCTGTCTGACTGACTGAGTCTGTCTGACTGACTGAGTCTGTCTGACTGTGTCTGACTGACTGAGTCTGTCTGACTGTATCTGACTGACTGACTGAGTCTGACTGAGTCTGTCTGACTGACTGAATCTGTCTGACTGTATCTCACTGACTGAGTCTGACTGAGTCTGTCTGTCTGACTGAGTCTGTCTGACTGAGTCTGTCTGACTGTATCTGTCTGACTGACTGACTGAGTCTTTCTGACTGAGTCTGTCTGACTGTATCGGACTGACTGACTGAGTCTGTCTGACTGTATCTGACTGGCTGAGTGAGTCTGTCTGACTGAGTCTGAGTGTATCTGACTGACTGAGTCGGACTGTATCTGACTGACTGTTTCTGTCTGACTGAGTCTGACTGGCTGACTGAGTCTGTCTTACTGAGTCTGACTGTATCTGACTGACTGACTGACTCTGACTGTATCTGACTGGCTGATTGTATCTGACTGGCTGAGTGAGTCTGTCTGACTGAGTCAGACTGTATCTGACTGACTGAGTCTGTCTGTCTGCCTGGATCTGACTGAGTTTGTCTGACTGAATCTGACTGTATCTGAGCGACTAAGTGAGTCTTTCTGACTGAGTCTGATTGTATCTGACTTACTGAGTGAGTCTGTCTGACTATTCCAACTGTATCTGACTGGCTGATTGTACCTGACTGACTGAGGCTGACTGAATGAGTCTGTCTGACTGTATCTGACTGACTGAGTGTATCTGACTGATTGAGTCTGACTGTATCTGACTGGCTGAGTGAGTTTGTCTTATTGAGTCTGTCTGACTGAGTCTGACTGACTGAGTGAGTCTGTCTGACTGTATCTGACTGGCTGATTGTATCTGACTGGCTGAGTGAGTCTGTCTGAGCCGGAATGTATCTGACTGACTGAGTCTGTCTGATTAAGTCTGGCTGTATCTGATTGAGTGAGTGAGTCTGTCTGACTGTATCTGACTGGCTGATTGTATCTGACTGACTGAAGCTGTCTGAGTGAGTCAGACTGTATCTGACTGCCTGAGTGAGTCTGTCTGACTGTATCTGAGTGAGTCTCGCTGAATGAGTCTGATGGTATCTGACTGAGTGAGTGAGTCTGCCTGACTGTATCTGACTGGCTGATTGTATCTGACTGGCTGATTGTATCTGACTGGCTGAGGCTGTCTGACTGATGCTGTCTGACTGAGTCAGACTGTATCTGACTGACTGAGTGAGTCTGTCTGACTGTATCTGAGTGAGTCTGTCTGACTGTATCTGACTGAGTGAGTCTGTGTGACTGAGTCTGACTGTATCTGACTGACTGGGTGAGTCTGACTGACTATCTGACTGGGTGATTGTATCTGACTGACTGAATGTACCTGACTGACTGAGGCTGTCTGACTGTATCTGACTGGCTGCGTGAGTTTGACTGTATCTGACTGGCTGAGTGAGTCTGTCTGACTAGTCCAACTGTATCTGACTGGCTGATTGTACCTGACTGACTGAGGCTGACTGAGTGAGTCTGTCTGACTGTATCTGACTGACTGAGTGTATCTGACTGACTGAGTGTATCTGACTGACTGAGTCGGACTGTATCTGACTGACTGAGTGTGTCTGACTGAGTCTGACTGTATCTGACTGGCTGAGTGAGTCTGTCTTATTGAGTCTGACTATATCTGACTGAGTAAGTGAGTCTGTCTGACTGTATCTGACTGACTGAGGCTGTCTGAGTGAGTCAGACTGTATCTGACTGATTGAGTGAGTCTGACTGACTGTATCTGACTGAGTGAGTCTGTCTGACTGAGTCTGACTGTATCTGACTGGCTGAGTGAGTCTGTCTGACTGAGTCTGACTGTATCTGACTGGCTGAGTGAGTCTGTCTTATTGAGTCTGACTGTATCTGACTGAGTAAGTGAGTCTGTCTGACTGTATCTGACTGGCTGATTGTATCTGACTGACTGAGGCTGTCTGACTGACTGAGGCTGTCTGAGTGAGTCAGACTGTATCTGACTGAGTGAGTCTGACTGTATCTGACTGAGTGAGTCTGAGTGACTGAGTCTGACTGTATCTGACTTACTGAGTGAGTCTGTCTGACTGAGTCTGACTGTATCTGACTTACTGAGTGAGTCTGTCTGACTGGCTGATTGTATCTGACTGACTGAGTGTACCTGACTGACTGAGGCTGTCTGACTGTATCTGACTGGCTGAGTGAGTTTGTCTGACTGAATCTGACTGTATCTGAGCGACTAAGTGAGTCTGTCTGACTAGTCCAACTGTATCTGACTGGCTGATTGTACCTGACTGACTGAGGCTGACTGAGTGAGTCTGTCTGACTGTATCTGACTGACTGAGTGAGTCTGTCTGATTGAGTCTGATTGGCTGAGTGTATCTGACTGACTGATTGTATCTGACTGACTGAGTGAGTCTGTCTGACTGAGTCTGAGTGTATCTGACTGGCTGATTCAGTCTGACTGTATCTGACTGGCTGAGTGAGTCTGTCTGAGTGTTTCTGACTGGCTGATTGTATCTGACTGGCTGAGTGAGTCTGTCTGACTGAGCCTGAGTGTATCTGACTGACTGAGTCTGTCTGACTAAGTCTGACTGTATCTGACTGAGCGAGTCTGTCTGACTGTATCTGATGGCTGATTGTATCTGACTGGCTGAGGCTGTCTGACTGAGTGAGGCTGTCTGAGTGAGTCAGACTGTATCTGACTGATTGAGTGAGTCTGTCTGACTGTATCTGACTGAGTGAGTCTGTCTGACTGAGTGAGTCTGACTGACTGAGTCTGAGTGTATCTGACTGAGTGAGTGAGTCTGTCTGACTGTATCTGACTGGCTGATTGTATCTGACTGATTGAGTCTGTCTGACTAAGTCTGACTGTGTCTGTCTGACTGTATCTGACTGGCTGATTGTATCTGACTGACTGAGCGAGTCTGTCTGACTGTATCTGACTGAGTGAGTCTGTCTGACTGTATCTGACTGAGTGAGTCTGACTGACTGAGTCTGACTGTATCTGACTGAGTGAGTGAGTCTGTCTGACTGAGTCTGACTGTATCTGACTGACTGGGTGAGTCTGACTGACTGTCTGACTGGCTGATTGTATCTGACTGACTGAGTGTACCTGACTGACTGAGGCTGTCTGACTGTATCTGAGCGACTAAGTGAGTCTGTCTGACTGTATCTGACTTACTGAGTGAGTCTGTCTGACTGAGTCTGACTGAATCTGAGCGACTAAGGGAATCTGTCTGACTGACTATCTGACTGACTGAGGCTGTCTGAGTGAGTCAGACTGTATCTGACTGACTGAGCGAGTCTGTCTGACTGTATCTGACTGAGTGAGTCTGTCTGACTGTATCTGACTGAGTGAGTCTGACTGACTGAGTCTGACTGTATCTGACTGAGTGAGTGAGTCTGTCTGTCTGAGTCTGACTGTATCTGACTGACTGGGTGAGTCTGACTGACTGTCTGACTGGCTGATTTGTCTGACTGACTGAGTGTACCTGATTGACTGAGGCTGTCTGACTGTATCTGACTGGCTGAGTGAGTTTGTCTGATTGAATCTGACTGAATCTGAGCGACTAAGGGAATCTGTCTGACTGAGTCTGACTGTATCTGACTGGCTGAGTGAGTCTGTCTGACTAGTCCAGCTGTATCTGACTGGCTGATTGTACCTGACTGACTGATGCTGACTGAGTGAGTTTGTCTGACTGTATCTGACTGACTAAGTGTATCTGACTGACTGAGTGAGTCTGTCTGATTGAGTCTGATTGGCTGAGTGTATCTGACTGGCTGATTGTATCTGACTGACTGAGTGAGTCTGTCTGAGTCTGACTGTATCTGACTGACTGAGTGAGTCTGCCTGACTGTATCTGACTGAGCGAGTCTGTCTGACTGTATTTGACTGACTGAGTGTATCTGACTGACTGAGTGAGTCTGTCTGACTGAGTCTAACTGTATCTGACTGGCTGAGTGAGTCTGTCTGACTGAGTCTGACTGTATCTGTCTCACTGAGTGAGTGAGGCTAACTGTATCTGACTGTATCTGAGTGGCTGAGTGTATCTGACTGACTGAGTCTCACAGAGTAAGTTTGGCTTACTGAATCAGACTGACTGTACCTGACTGGCTGAGTGTATCTGACTGACTGAGTCTGACCATACCTGACTGACTGAGTCTGCCTGACTGAGTGTATCTGTCTGACTGAGTGTATCTGACCGACTGAGTGAGTGGGTCTGACTGTATCTGACTGAGTGAGTGAGTCTGTCTGACTGTATCTGACTTACTGAGCGTATCTGTCTGACTGAGCGTATCTGTCTGACTGAGAGTATCTGTCTGACTGTATCTGAGTGAGTGAGTCTGACTATGTATGACTGACTGAGTATATCTGACTGTGTCTGACTGACTGACTGTATCTGGCTGACTGTATCTGGCTGACTGACTGTATCTGTCTAACTGAGTCTGGCTGACTGGGTTTATCTGACTGACTGTATCTGACTGACTGTATCCATGTGACTGTTTCCATCTGATTGAATCTGATTGTATCTGACTGACTAATTGAGCCTTGCTGTATCTGACTGATTGAGTCTGGCTTGCTGAATCTGACTTGCTGAGTCTGACTCACTGGGACTGAGTCTGACTGACTAGGACTGGGTCTAACTGACTCTGACTAGTCCTGACTGTATCTGACTGACTGGGTCTGACTGAGCCTGACGGTATCTGACTGCTTGGGCCTTACTGTGCCTGACTGTATCTGACTGACTGAGTCTGACTGACTGAGTCTGTCTGATTGTATCTGACTGACTGACTGTATCTGACTGACTGTGTCTGTCTGACTGTATCTGACTGACTGACTGAGTCTGTCTGACTGAGTCTGTCTGACTGTATCTGACTGACTGACTGAGTCTGTCTGACTGAGTCTGTCTGACTGTATCTGACTGTATCTGACTGACTGAGTCTGTCTGACTGTATCTGACTGACTGACTGAGTCTGTCTGACTGAGTCTGTCTGACTGTATCTGACTGACTGAGTCTGTCTGACTGTATCTGACTGACTGACTGAGTCTGTCTGACTGAGTCTGTCTGACTGTATCTGACTGACTGAGTCTGTCTGACTGAGTCTGTCTGACTGTATCTGACTGACTGACTGTATCTGACTGACTGACTGAGTCTGTCTGACTGTATCTGACTGACTGACTGAGTCTGTCTGACTGAGTCTGTCTGACTGTATCTGACTGTCTGACTGTATCTGACTGACTGACTGAGTCTGTCTGACTGTATCTGACTGACTGAGTCTGTCTGACTGTATCTGACTGACTGAGTCTGTCTGACTGTATCTGACTGACTGAGTCTGTCTGTATCTGACTGACTGAGTCTGACTGACTGAGTCTGTCTGACTGTATCTGACTGACTGACTGAGTCTGACTGAGTCTGTCTGTCTGACTGAGTCTGTCTGACTGAGTCTGTCTGACTGAGTCTGTCTGACTGACTGAGTCTGTCTGACTGAGTCTGTCTGACTGTATCTGACTGACTGACTGTATCTGACTGACTGAGTCTGTCTTACTGTATCTGACTGACTGAGTCTGTCTGACTGTATCTGACTGACTGTATCTGACTGACTGAGTCTGACTGAGTCTGTCTGACTGAATGAGTCTGTCTGACTGTATCTGACTGACTGAGTCTGACTGAGTCTGTCTGACTGTATCTGACTGACTGACTGTATCTGTCTGACTGAGTCTGTCTGACTGTATCTGACTGACTGAGTCTGACTGAGTCTGTCTGACTATCTGACTGACTGACTGTATCTGACTGACTGACTGAGTCTGTCTGACTGTATCTGACTGACTGAGTCTGTCTGACTGACTGAGTCTGTCTGACTGACTGAGTCTGTCTGACTGTGTCTGACTGACTGAGTCTGTCTGACTGTATCTGACTGACTGACTGAGTCTGACTGAGTCTGTCTGACTGACTGAATCTGTCTGACTGTATCTCACTGACTGAGTCTGACTGAGTCTGTCTGTCTGACTGAGTCTGTCTGACTGAGTCTGTCTGACTGTATCTGTCTGACTGACTGACTGAGTCTTTCTGACTGAGTCTGTCTGACTGTATCGGACTGACTGACTGAGTCTGTCTGACTGTATCTGACTGGCTGAGTGAGTCTGTCTGACTGAGTCTGACTGTATCTGACTGGCTGAGTGAGTCTGTCTTATTGAGTCTGACTATATCTGACTGAGTAAGTGAGTCTGTCTGACTGTATCTGACTGACTGAGGCTGTCTGAGTGAGTCAGACTGTATCTGACTGATTGAGTGAGTCTGACTGACTGTATCTGACTGAGTGAGTCTGTCTGACTGAGTCTGACTGTATCTGACTGGCTGAGTGAGTCTGTCTGACTGAGTCTGACTGTATCTGACTGGCTGAGTGAGTCTGTCTTATTGAGTCTGACTGTATCTGACTGAGTAAGTGAGTCTGTCTGACTGTATCTGACTGGCTGATTGTATCTGACTGACTGAGGCTGTCTGACTGACTGAGGCTGTCTGAGTGAGTCAGACTGTATCTGACTGAGTGAGTCTGACTGTATCTGACTGAGTGAGTCTGAGTGACTGAGTCTGACTGTATCTGACTTACTGAGTGAGTCTGTCTGACTGAGTCTGACTGTATCTGACTTACTGAGTGAGTCTGTCTGACTGGCTGATTGTATCTGACTGACTGAGTGTACCTGACTGACTGAGGCTGTCTGACTGTATCTGACTGGCTGAGTGAGTTTGTCTGACTGAATCTGACTGTATCTGAGCGACTAAGTGAGTCTGTCTGACTAGTCCAACTGTATCTGACTGGCTGATTGTACCTGACTGACTGAGGCTGACTGAGTGAGTCTGTCTGACTGTATCTGACTGACTGAGTGAGTCTGTCTGATTGAGTCTGATTGGCTGAGTGTATCTGACTGACTGATTGTATCTGACTGACTGAGTGAGTCTGTCTGACTGAGTCTGAGTGTATCTGACTGGCTGATTCAGTCTGACTGTATCTGACTGGCTGAGTGAGTCTGTCTGAGTGTTTCTGACTGGCTGATTGTATCTGACTGGCTGAGTGAGTCTGTCTGACTGAGCCTGAGTGTATCTGACTGACTGAGTCTGTCTGACTAAGTCTGACTGTATCTGACTGAGCGAGTCTGTCTGACTGTATCTGATGGCTGATTGTATCTGACTGGCTGAGGCTGTCTGACTGAGTGAGGCTGTCTGAGTGAGTCAGACTGTATCTGACTGATTGAGTGAGTCTGTCTGACTGTATCTGACTGAGTGAGTCTGTCTGACTGAGTGAGTCTGACTGACTGAGTCTGAGTGTATCTGACTGAGTGAGTGAGTCTGTCTGACTGTATCTGACTGGCTGATTGTATCTGACTGATTGAGTCTGTCTGACTAAGTCTGACTGTGTCTGTCTGACTGTATCTGACTGGCTGATTGTATCTGACTGACTGAGCGAGTCTGTCTGACTGTATCTGACTGAGTGAGTCTGTCTGACTGTATCTGACTGAGTGAGTCTGACTGACTGAGTCTGACTGTATCTGACTGAGTGAGTGAGTCTGTCTGACTGAGTCTGACTGTATCTGACTGACTGGGTGAGTCTGACTGACTGTCTGACTGGCTGATTGTATCTGACTGACTGAGTGTACCTGACTGACTGAGGCTGTCTGACTGTATCTGAGCGACTAAGTGAGTCTGTCTGACTGTATCTGACTTACTGAGTGAGTCTGTCTGACTGAGTCTGACTGAATCTGAGCGACTAAGGGAATCTGTCTGACTGACTATCTGACTGACTGAGGCTGTCTGAGTGAGTCAGACTGTATCTGACTGACTGAGCGAGTCTGTCTGACTGTATCTGACTGAGTGAGTCTGTCTGACTGTATCTGACTGAGTGAGTCTGACTGACTGAGTCTGACTGTATCTGACTGAGTGAGTGAGTCTGTCTGTCTGAGTCTGACTGTATCTGACTGACTGGGTGAGTCTGACTGACTGTCTGACTGGCTGATTTGTCTGACTGACTGAGTGTACCTGATTGACTGAGGCTGTCTGACTGTATCTGACTGGCTGAGTGAGTTTGTCTGATTGAATCTGACTGAATCTGAGCGACTAAGGGAATCTGTCTGACTGAGTCTGACTGTATCTGACTGGCTGAGTGAGTCTGTCTGACTAGTCCAGCTGTATCTGACTGGCTGATTGTACCTGACTGACTGATGCTGACTGAGTGAGTTTGTCTGACTGTATCTGACTGACTAAGTGTATCTGACTGACTGAGTGAGTCTGTCTGATTGAGTCTGATTGGCTGAGTGTATCTGACTGGCTGATTGTATCTGACTGACTGAGTGAGTCTGTCTGAGTCTGACTGTATCTGACTGAGTGAGTGAGTCTGCCTGACTGTATCTGACTGAGCGAGTCTGTCTGACTGTATTTGACTGACTGAGTGTATCTGACTGACTGAGTGAGTCTGTCTGACTGAGTCTAACTGTATCTGACTGGCTGAGTGAGTCTGTCTGACTGAGTCTGACTGTATCTGTCTCACTGAGTGAGTGAGGCTAACTGTATCTGACTGTATCTGAGTGGCTGAGTGTATCTGACTGACTGAGTCTCACAGAGTAAGTTTGGCTTACTGAATCAGACTGACTGTACCTGACTGGCTGAGTGTATCTGACTGACTGAGTCTGACCATACCTGACTGACTGAGTCTGCCTGACTGAGTGTATCTGTCTGACTGAGTGTATCTGACCGACTGAGTGAGTGGGTCTGACTGTATCTGACTGAGTGAGTGAGTCTGTCTGACTGTATCTGACTTACTGAGCGTATCTGTCTGACTGAGCGTATCTGTCTGACTGAGAGTATCTGTCTGACTGTATCTGAGTGAGTGAGTCTGACTATGTATGACTGACTGAGTATATCTGACTGTGTCTGACTGACTGACTGTATCTGGCTGACTGTATCTGGCTGACTGACTGTATCTGTCTAACTGAGTCTGGCTGACTGGGTTTATCTGACTGACTGTATCTGACTGACTGTATCCATGTGACTGTTTCCATCTGATTGAATCTGATTGTATCTGACTGACTAATTGAGCCTTGCTGTATCTGACTGATTGAGTCTGGCTTGCTGAATCTGACTTGCTGAGTCTGACTCACTGGGACTGAGTCTGACTGACTAGGACTGGGTCTAACTGACTCTGACTAGTCCTGACTGTATCTGACTGACTGGGTCTGACTGAGCCTGACGGTATCTGACTGCTTGGGCCTTACTGTGCCTGAGTGGGTCTGACTGACTGAGTCTGACTTGGTCTGAGTGTGTTTGTCTGACTGAATCTGTCTGACTGTATTTGATTGACTGAGTCTGACTGTATTTGATTGACTGAGTCTGACTGTATCTGTCTGACCATATCTGACTGAGTCTCAGTGTATCCGACTGACTGATTTTGAGTGTACCTGCATGAGTGTAGCTGTCTGTCTGAGTGTATCTGACTGATTTGACTCTGAGTATATCTGCATGAGTGTATATGACTGCCTGTGACTGCCTGAGTCTAACTGCATCTGTCTGAGTGTGCCTGTCTGTATCTGAGTGTCTGTCTGATTGAGTGTATCTGTCTTCATATTTGACTGAGCCTTTCTGACTGAGTCTGAGTGTTCTGTCCCTGTGTCTGTCTGTCAAGGACACTGCCTCACTCTGAGATACTGGGTCTGGGTTCGTCCTCCTGTCTGTTTTTATCTGTCTGGGGTCAGACTATCTGTTTGGATCTGTGTATGGGTCTGTGTTTCTGTGTCTGTCCCTCTGTCTGCCTTTCACTCAGCCTCTGTATTTCTCTCTCTCTCTCTCTGTCTCTCCCTCTCTCTGTCTGTCCCTCTCTCCTTCTGTCTCCCTGTCTCTTGCTTTGTCTGCCTGTTCCTCTTTTTCTCTCCCTCTGTCTGTCTGAATCTCTGTCTGCCTGTCTCTCTCTCTGTCTCTATCTGTGTGTGTGTGTCTCTGTGTCTTTCTGTGTGTGTGTGTCTCTGTGTCTTTCTGTGTGTGTGTCTCTGTGTCTTTCTGTGTGTGTGTGTCTGTGTCTTTCTGTGTGTGTGTGTCTCTGTGTCTTTCTGTGTGTGTGTGTCTGTGTCTTTCTGTGTGTGTGTGTCTGTGTCTTTCTGTGTGTGTGTGTCTGTGTCTTTCTGTGTGTGTGTCTCTGTGTCTTTCTGTGTGTGTGTGTCTGTGTCTTTCTGTGTGTGTGTGTCTCTGTGTCTTTCTGTGTGTGTGTGTGTCTGTGTCTTTCTGTGTGTGTGTGTCTCTGTGTCTTTCTGTGTGTGTGTGTCTGTGTCTTTCTGTGTGTGTGTGTGTGTCTGTGTCTTTCTGTGTGTGTGTGTCTCTGTGTCTTTCTGTGTGTGTGTGTCTCTGTGTCTTTCTGTGTGTGTGTGTCTGTGTCTTTCTGTGTGTGTGTGTCTCTGTGTCTTTCTGTGTGTGTGTGTGTCTGTGTCTTTCTGTGTGTGTGTGTCTCTGTGTCTTTCTGTGTGTGTGTGTCTGTGTCTTTCTGTGTGTGTGTCTGTCTGTGTCTTTCTGTGTGTGTGTGTCTCTGTGTCTTTCTGTGTGTGTGTGTCTGTGTCTTTCTGTGTGTGTGTGTCTGTGTCTTTCTGTGTGTGTGTGTCTCTGTGTCTTTCTGTGTGTGTGTGTGTCTGTGTCTTTCTGTGTGTGTGTCTCTGTGTCTTTCTGTGTGTGTGTGTCTGTGTCTTTCTGTGTGTGTGTGTCTCTGTGTCTTTCTGTGTGTGTGTGTCTCTGTGTCTTTCTGTGTGTGTGTGTGTCTGTGTCTTTCTGTGTGTGTGTGTCTGTGTCTTTCTGTGAGTGTGTCTCTGTGTCTTTCTGTGTGTGTGTGTCTGTGTCTTTCTGTGTGTGTGTGTCTCTGTGTCTTTCTGTGTGTGTGTGTCTGTGTCTTTCTGTGTGTGTGTGTCTGTGTCTTTCTGTGTGTGTGTCTCTGTGTCTTTCTGTGTGTGTGTGTCTCTGTGTCTTTCTGTGTGTGTGTGTCTGTGTCTTTCTGTGTGTGTGTCTCTGTGTCTTTCTGTGTGTGTGTGTCTGTGTCTTTCTGTGTGTGTGTGTCTGTGTGTCTTTCTGTGTGTGTGTGTCTCTGTGTCTTTCTGTGTGTGTGTGTCTGTGTCTTTCTGTGTGTGTGTGTCTCTGTGTCTTTCTGTGTGTGTGTCTGTGTCTTTCTGTGTGTGTGTGTCTCTGTGTCTTTCTGTGTGTGTGTGTCTGTGTCTTTCTGTGTGTGTGTGTCTGTGTCTTTCTGTGTGTGTGTCTGTGTCTTTCTGTGTGTGTGTGTCTCTGTGTCTTTCTGTGTGTGTGTGTGTCTCTGTGTCTTTCTGTGTGTGTGTGTCTCTGTGTCTTTCTGTGTGTGTGTGTGTCTCTGTGTCTTTCTGTGTGTGTGTGTCTCTGTGTCTTTCTGTGTGTGTGTGTCTCTGTGTCTTTCTGTGTGTGTGTGTCTCTGTGTCTTTCTGTGTGTGTGTGTCTCTGTGTCTTTCTGTGTGTGTGTGTGTCTGTGTCTTTCTGTGTGTGTGTGTGTCTGTGTCTTTCTGTGTGTGTGTGTGTGTGTCTTTCTGTGTGTGTGTGTCTGTGTCTTTCTGTGTGTGTGTGTCTGTGTCTTTCTGTGTGTGTGTGTCTGTGTCTTTCTGTGTGTGTGTGTGTGTGTCTTTCTGTGTGTGTGTGTCTGTGTCTTTCTGTGTGTGTGTCTCTGTGTCTTTCTGTGTGTGTGTGTGTCTGTGTCTTTCTGTGTGTGTGTGTGTCTGTGTCTTTCTGTGTGTGTGTGTGTCTCTGTGTCTTTCTGTGTGTGTGTCTCTGTGTCTTTCTGTGTGTGTGTGTCTGTGTCTTTCTGTGTGTGTGTGTCTCTGTGTCTTTCTGTGTGTGTGTGTCTCTGTGTCTTTCTGTGTGTGTGTGTCTGTGTCTTTCTGTGTGTGTGTGTCTCTGTGTCTTTCTGTGTGTGTGTGTCTGTGTCTTTCTGTGTGTGTGTGTCTGTGTCTTTCTGTGTGTGTGTGTGTCTGTGTCTTTCTGTGTGTGTGTGTCTGTGTGTCTTTCTGTGTGTGTGTGTCTCTGTGTCTTTCTGTGTGTGTGTGTCTCTGTGTCTTTCTGTGTGTGTGTGTCTGTGTCTTTCTGTGTGTGTGTGTCTGTGTCTTTCTGTGTGTGTGTGTCTCTGTGTCTTTCTGTGTGTGTGTGTCTGTGTCTTTCTGTGTGTGTGTCTGTGTCTTTCTGTGTGTGTGTGTGTCTGTGTCTTTCTGTGTGTGTGTGTCTCTGTGTCTTTCTGTGTGTGTGTGTCTCTGTGTCTTTCTGTGTGTGTGTCTCTGTGTCTTTCTGTGTGTGTGTCTCTGTGTCTTTCTGTGTGTGTGTGTCTCTGTGTCTTTCTGTGTGTGTGTGTCTGTGTCTTTCTGTGTGTGTGTGTGTCTGTGTCTTTCTGTGTGTGTGTGTCTGTGTCTTTCTGTGTGTGTGTGTCTGTGTGTCTTTCTGTGTGTGTGTGTCTGTGTCTTTCTGTGTGTGTGTGTCTGTGTCTTTCTGTGTGTGTGTGTCTGTGTCTTTCTGTGTGTGTGTGTCTGTGTGTCTTTCTGTGTGTGTGTGTCTGTGTCTTTCTGTGTGTGTGTGTCTGTGTCTTTCTGTGTGTGTGTGTCTCTGTGTCTTTCTGTGTGTGTGTGTCTCTGTGTCTTTCTGTGTGTGTGTGTCTGTGTCTTTCTGTGTGTGTGTGTCTCTGTGTCTTTCTGTGTGTGTGTGTCTGTGTCTTTCTGTGTGTGTGTCTCTGTGTCTTTCTGTGTGTGTGTGTGTCTGTGTCTTTCTGTGTGTGTGTGTCTCTGTGTCTTTCTGTGTGTGTGTGTCTCTGTGTCTTTCTGTGTGTGTGTGTCTCTGTGTCTTTCTGTGTGTGTGTCTCTGTGTCTTTCTGTGTGTGTGTCTCTGTGTCTTTCTGTGTGTGTGTGTCTCTGTGTCTTTCTGTGTGTGTGTGTGTCTGTGTCTTTCTGTGTGTGTGTGTCTGTGTCTTTCTGTGTGTGTGTGTGTCTGTGTCTTTCTGTGTGTGTGTGTCTGTGTCTTTCTGTGTGTGTGTGTCTCTGTGTCTTTCTGTGTGTGTGTGTCTGTGTCTTTCTGTGTGTGTGTGTCTGTGTCTTTCTGTGTGTGTGTGTCTGTGTCTTTCTGTGTGTGTGTGTCTGTGTCTTTCTGTGTGTGTGTGTCTGTGTCTTTCTGTGTGTGTGTGTCTCTGTGTCTTTCTGTGTGTGTGTGTGTCTGTGTCTTTCTGTGTGTGTGTGTCTGTGTCTTTCTGTGTGTGTGTGTGTCTGTGTCTTTCTGTGTGTGTGTGTCTGTGTGTCTTTCTGTGTGTGTGTGTCTCTGTGTCTTTCTGTGTGTGTGTGTCTCTGTGTCTTTCTGTGTGTGTGTGTCTGTGTCTTTCTGTGTGTGTGTGTCTGTGTCTTTCTGTGTGTGTGTGTCTCTGTGTCTTTCTGTGTGTGTGTGTCTGTGTCTTTCTGTGTGTGTGTCTGTGTCTTTCTGTGTGTGTGTGTGTCTGTGTCTTTCTGTGTGTGTGTGTCTCTGTGTCTTTCTGTGTGTGTGTGTCTGTGTCTTTCTGTGTGTGTGTCTCTGTGTCTTTCTGTGTGTGTGTGTCTCTGTGTCTTTCTGTGTGTGTGTCTCTGTGTCTTTCTGTGTGTGTGTCTCTGTGTCTTTCTGTGTGTGTGTGTCTCTGTGTCTTTCTGTGTGTGTGTGTCTGTGTCTTTCTGTGTGTGTGTGTCTGTGTGTCTTTCTGTGTGTGTGTGTCTGTGTGTCTTTCTGTGTGTGTGTGTGTCTGTGTCTTTCTGTGTGTGTGTGTCTGTGTCTTTCTGTGTGTGTGTGTGTCTGTGTCTTTCTGTGTGTGTGTGTGTCTGTGTCTTTCTGTGTGTGTGTGTCTGTGTCTTTCTGTGTGTGTGTGTCTGTGTCTTTCTGTGTGTGTGTGTCTGTGTGTCTTTCTGTGTGTGTGTGTCTGTGTCTTTCTGTGTGTGTGTGTCTGTGTCTTTCTGTGTGTGTGTGTCTCTGTGTCTTTCTGTGTGTGTGTGTCTCTGTGTCTTTCTGTGTGTGTGTGTCTCTGTGTCTTTCTGTGTGTGTGTGTCTGTGTCTTTCTGTGTGTGTGTCTCTGTGTCTTTCTGTGTGTGTGTGTCTGTGTCTTTCTGTGTGTGTGTCTCTGTGTCTTTCTGTGTGTGTGTGTCTCTGTGTCTTTCTGTGTGTGTGTGTCTCTGTGTCTTTCTGTGTGTGTGTGTCTGTGTCTTTCTGTGTGTGTGTCTCTGTGTCTTTCTGTGTGTGTGTCTCTGTGTCTTTCTGTGTGTGTGTGTCTCTGTGTCTTTCTGTGTGTGTGTGTGTCTCTGTGTCTTTCTGTGTGTGTGTGTGTCTGTGTCTTTCTGTGTGTGTGTCTCTGTGTCTTTCTGTGTGTGTGTCTCTGTGTCTTTCTGTGTGTGTGTGTCTCTGTGTCTTTCTGTGTGTGTGTGTGTCTCTGTGTCTTTCTGTGTGTGTGTGTGTCTGTGTCTTTCTGTGTGTGTGTGTCTGTGTCTTTCTGTGTGTGTGTGTCTGTGTCTTTCTGTGTGTGTGTGTCTGTGTCTTTCTGTGTGTGTGTCTCTGTGTCTTTCTGTGTGTGTGTGTCTGTGTCTTTCTGTGTGTGTGTGTCTCTGTGTCTTTCTGTGTGTGTGTGTCTGTGTCTTTCTGTGTGTGTGTGTCTGTGTCTTTCTGTGTGTGTGTGTCTCTGTGTCTTTCTGTGTGTGTGTGTCTGTGTCTTTCTGTGTGTGTGTGTCTGTGTCTTTCTGTGTGTGTGTCTCTGTGTCTTTCTGTGTGTGTGTGTCTCTGTGTCTCTCTGTGTGTGTGTGTCTGTGTCTTTCTGTGTGTGTGTGTCTCTGTGTCTTTCTGTGTGTGTGTGTCTGTGTCTTTCTGTGTGTGTGTGTCTCTGTGTCTTTCTGTGTGTGTGTGTCTGTGTCTTTCTGTGTGTGTGTGTCTGTGTCTTTCTGTGTGTGTGTCTCTGTGTCTTTCTGTGTGTGTGTGTCTGTGTCTTTCTGTGTGTGTGTGTCTGTGTCTTTCTGTGTGTGTGTGTCTCTGTGTCTTTCTGTGTGTGTGTGTCTCTGTGTCTTTCTGTGTGTGTGTGTCACTGTGTCTTTCTGTGTGTGTGTGTGTCTGTGTCTTTCTGTGTGTGTGTGTCTCTGTGTCTTTCTGTGTGTGTGTGTCTGTGTCTTTCTGTGTGTGTGTGTCTCTGTGTCTTTCTGTGTGTGTGTGTCTCTGTGTCTTTCTGTGTGTGTGTGTCACTGTGTCTTTCTGTGTGTGTGTGTGTCTGTGTCTTTCTGTGTGTGTGTGTCTGTGTCTTTCTGTGTGTGTGTGTCTCTGTGTCTTTCTGTGTGTGTGTGTGTGTCTCTGTGTCTTTCTGTGTGTGTGTGTCTGTGTGTCTTTCTGTGTGTGTGTGTCTGTGTCTTTCTGTGTGTGTGTGTCTGTGTCTTTCTGTGTGTGTGTCTCTGTGTCTTTCTGTGTGTGTGTGTCTCTGTGTCTTTCTGTGTGTGTGTGTCTCTGTGTCTTTCTGTGTGTGTGTGTCTCTGTGTCTTTCTGTGTGTGTGTGTCTCTGTGTCTTTCTGTGTGTGTGTCTCTGTGTCTTTCTGTGTGTGTGTGTGTCTGTGTCTTTCTGTGTGTGTGTGTCTCTGTGTCTTTCTGTGTGTGTGTCTCTGTGTCTTTCTGTGTGTGTGTGTGTCTCTGTGTCTTTCTGTGTGTGTGTGTGTCTGTGTCTTTCTGTGTGTGTGTGTCTGTGTCTTTCTGTGTGTGTGTGTGTCTGTGTCTTTCTGTGTGTGTGTCTCTGTGTCTTTCTGTGTGTGTGTGTCTCTGTGTCTTTCTGTGTGTGTGTCTCTGTGTCTTTCTGTGTGTGTGTCTCTGTGTCTTTCTGTGTGTGTGTGTCTCTGTGTCTTTCTGTGTGTGTGTGTCTCTGTGTCTTTCTGTGTGTGTGTGTCTGTGTCTTTCTGTGTGTGTGTGTCTCTGTGTCTTTCTGTGTGTGTGTCTCTGTGTCTTTCTGTGTGTGTGTCTCTGTGTCTTTCTGTGTGTGTGTGTCTCTGTGTCTTTCTGTGTGTGTGTGTGTCTGTGTCTTTCTGTGTGTGTGTGTCTGTGTCTTTCTGTGTGTGTGTGTCTCTGTGTCTTTCTGTGTGTGTGTGTCTCTGTGTCTTTCTGTGTGTGTGTGTCTCTGTGTCTTTCTGTGTGTGTGTGTCTGTGTGTCTTTCTGTGTGTGTGTGTCTGTGTCTTTCTGTGTGTGTGTGTGTCTGTGTCTTTCTGTGTGTGTGTCTGTGTCTTTCTGTGTGTGTGTGTGTCTGTGTCTTTCTGTGTGTGTGTGTCTGTGTGTCTTTCTGTGTGTGTGTGTCTCTGTGTCTTTCTGTGTGTGTGTGTCTGTGTCTTTCTGTGTGTGTGTGTCTCTGTGTCTTTCTGTGTGTGTGTGTCTCTGTGTCTTTCTGTGTGTGTGTGTGTCTGTGTCTTTCTGTGTGTGTGTCTGTGTCTTTCTGTGTGTGTGTGTGTGTCTTTCTGTGTGTGTGTCTGTGTCTTTCTGTGTGTGTGTGTGTGTCTCTGTGTCTTTCTGTGTGTGTGTCTCTGTGTCTTTCTGTGTGTGTGTGTGTCTGTGTCTTTCTGTGTGTGTGTGTGTCTGTGTCTTTCTGTGTGTGTGTGTCTGTGTCTTTCTGTGTGTGTGTGTGTCTGTGTCTTTCTGTGTGTGTGTGTCTGTGTCTTTCTGTGTGTGTGTGTCTCTGTGTCTTTCTGTGTGTGTGTGTGTGTCTGTGTCTTTCTGTGTGTGTGTGTGTGTCTCTGTGTCTTTCTGTGTGTGTGTGTCTGTGTGTCTTTCTGTGTGTGTGTGTCTCTGTGTCTTTCTGTGTGTGTGTGTCTCTGTGTCTTTCTGTGTGTGTGTGTCTCTGTGTCTTTCTGTGTGTGTGTGTCTCTGTGTCTTTCTGTGTGTGTGTCTCTGTGTCTTTCTGTGTGTGTCTCTGTGTCTTTCTGTGTGTGTGTGTGTCTCTGTGTCTTTCTGTGTGTGTGTGTCTCTGTGTCTTTCTGTGTGTGTGTCTCTGTGTCTTTCTGTGTGTGTGTGTGTCTCTGTGTCTTTCTGTGTGTGTGTGTCTCTGTGTCTTTCTGTGTGTGTGTGTGTCTCTGTGTCTTTCTGTGTGTGTGTGTCTCTGTGTCTTTCTGTGTGTGTGTGTGTCTGTGTCTTTCTGTGTGTGTGTGTCTGTGTCTTTCTGTGTGTGTGTGTCTCTGTGTCTTTCTGTGTGTGTGTGTCTGTGTCTTTCTGTGTGTGTGTGTGTCTGTGTCTTTCTGTGTGTGTGTGTCTGTGTCTTTCTGTGTGTGTGTCTGTGTGTCTTTCTGTGTGTGTGTGTCTCTGTGTCTTTCTGTGTGTGTGTGTCTGTGTCTTTCTGTGTGTGTGTGTCTCTGTGTCTTTCTGTGTGTGTGTGTCTCTGTGTCTTTCTGTGTGTGTGTGTGTCTGTGTCTTTCTGTGTGTGTGTCTGTGTCTTTCTGTGTGTGTGTGTGTGTCTTTCTGTGTGTGTGTCTGTGTCTTTCTGTGTGTGTGTGTGTGTCTCTGTGTCTTTCTGTGTGTGTGTCTCTGTGTCTTTCTGTGTGTGTGTGTGTCTGTGTCTTTCTGTGTGTGTGTGTGTCTGTGTCTTTCTGTGTGTGTGTCTCTGTGTCTTTCTGTGTGTGTGTCTCTGTGTCTTTCTGTGTGTGTGTGTGTCTGTGTCTTTCTGTGTGTGTGTGTGTCTGTGTCTTTCTGTGTGTGTGTGTCTGTGTCTTTCTGTGTGTGTGTGTCTGTGTCTTTCTGTGTGTGTGTGTCTCTGTGTCTTTCTGTGTGTGTGTGTGTGTCTGTGTCTTTCTGTGTGTGTGTCTGTGTCTTTCTGTGTGTGTGTGTGTCTGTGTCTTTCTGTGTGTGTGTGTCTGTGTGTCTTTCTGTGTGTGTGTCTCTGTGTCTTTCTGTGTGTGTGTGTCTGTGTCTTTCTGTGTGTGTGTGTCTGTGTCTTTCTGTGTGTGTGTGTGTCTCTGTGTCTTTCTGTGTGTGTGTGTCTGTGTCTTTCTGTGTGTGTGTGTCTGTGTCTTTCTGTGTGTGTGTGTCTGTGTCTTTCTGTGTGTGTGTGTGTCTGTGTCTTTCTGTGTGTGTGTGTCTGTGTCTTTCTGTGTGTGTGTGTCTCTGTGTCTTTCTGTGTGTGTGTCTCTGTGTCTTTCTGTGTGTGTGTGTCTCTGTGTCTTTCTGTGTGTGTGTGTCTGTGTCTTTCTGTGTGTGTGTGTCTGTGTCTTTCTGTGTGTGTGTGTCTGTGTCTTTCTGTGTGTGTGTGTGTCTGTGTCTTTCTGTGTGTGTGTGTCTGTGTCTTTCTGTGTGTGTGTGTGTCTGTGTCTTTCTGTGTGTGTGTGTGTCTGTGTCTTTCTGTGTGTGTGTGTCTCTGTGTCTTTCTGTGTGTGTGTGTCTCTGTGTCTTTCTGTGTGTGTGTGTGTCTGTGTCTTTCTGTGTGTGTGTCTGTGTCTTTCTGTGTGTGTGTGTGTGTCTTTCTGTGTGTGTGTGTCTCTGTGTCTTTCTGTGTGTGTGTCTGTGTCTTTCTGTGTGTGTGTGTGTCTGTGTCTTTCTGTGTGTGTGTGTCTCTGTGTCTTTCTGTGTGTGTGTGTCTGTGTCTTTCTGTGTGTGTGTGTGTCTGTGTCTTTCTGTGTGTGTGTGTCTCTGTGTCTTTCTGTGTGTGTGTGTGTCTCTGTGTCTTTCTGTGTGTGTGTGTCTGTGTGTCTTTCTGTGTGTGTGTGTGTCTGTGTCTTTCTGTGTGTGTGTGTCTCTGTGTCTTTCTGTGTGTGTGTGTCTGTGTCTTTCTGTGTGTGTGTGTGTCTGTGTCTTTCTGTGTGTGTGTGTCTCTGTGTCTTTCTGTGTGTGTGTGTCTCTGTGTCTTTCTGTGTGTGTGTGTGTCTGTGTCTTTCTGTGTGTGTGTGTGTCTGTGTCTTTCTGTGTGTGTGTGTCTCTGTGTCTTTCTGTGTGTGTGTGTCTCTGTGTCTTTCTGTGTGTGTGTGTGTCTGTGTCTTTCTGTGTGTGTGTCTGTGTCTTTCTGTGTGTGTGTGTGTGTCTTTCTGTGTGTGTGTGTCTCTGTGTCTTTCTGTGTGTGTGTCTGTGTCTTTCTGTGTGTGTGTGTGTCTGTGTCTTTCTGTGTGTGTGTGTCTCTGTGTCTTTCTGTGTGTGTGTGTCTGTGTCTTTCTGTGTGTGTGTGTGTCTGTGTCTTTCTGTGTGTGTGTGTCTCTGTGTCTTTCTGTGTGTGTGTGTGTCTCTGTGTCTTTCTGTGTGTGTGTGTCTGTGTGTCTTTCTGTGTGTGTGTGTGTCTGTGTCTTTCTGTGTGTGTGTGTCTCTGTGTCTTTCTGTGTGTGTGTGTCTGTGTCTTTCTGTGTGTGTGTGTGTCTGTGTCTTTCTGTGTGTGTGTGTCTCTGTGTCTTTCTGTGTGTGTGTGTCTCTGTGTCTTTCTGTGTGTGTGTGTGTCTGTGTCTTTCTGTGTGTGTGTGTCTCTGTGTCTTTCTGTGTGTGTGTGTCTCTGTGTCTTTCTGTGTGTGTGTGTCTGTGTCTTTCTGTGTGTGTGTGTCTGTGTCTTTCTGTGTGTGTGTGTGTCTCTGTGTCTTTCTGTGTGTGTGTGTGTCTGTGTCTTTCTGTGTGTGTGTGTGTCTGTGTGTCTTTCTGTGTGTGTGTGTCTGTGTCTTTCTGTGTGTGTGTGTCTCTGTGTCTTTCTGTGTGTGTGTGTCTCTGTGTCTTTCTGTGTGTGTGTGTGTCTCTGTGTCTTTCTGTGTGTGTGTGTCTCTGTGTCTTTCTGTGTGTGTGTGTCTGTGTCTTTCTGTGTGTGTGTGTCTGTGTCTTTCTGTGTGTGTGTGTCTGTGTCTTTCTGTGTGTGTGTGTGTCTGTGTCTTTCTGTGTGTGTGTGTCTCTGTGTCTTTCTGTGTGTGTGTGTCTGTGTCTTTCTGTGTGTGTGTCTCTGTGTCTTTCTGTGTGTGTGTGTCTCTGTGTCTTTCTGTGTGTGTGTGTCTGTGTGTCTTTCTGTGTGTGTGTGTCTCTGTGTCTTTCTGTGTGTGTGTCTGTGTGTCTTTCTGTGTGTGTGTGTCTCTGTGTCTTTCTGTGTGTGTGTGTCTCTGTGTCTTTCTGTGTGTGTGTGTCTCTGTGTCTTTCTGTGTGTGTGTCTGTGTGTCTTTCTGTGTGTGTGTGTCTGTGTGTCTTTCTGTGTGTGTGTGTCTGTGTCTTTCTGTGTGTGTGTCTCTGTGTCTTTCTGTGTGTGTGTGTGTCTGTGTCTTTCTGTGTGTGTGTGTCTGTGTCTTTCTGTGTGTGTGTGTCTGTGTCTTTCTGTGTGTGTGTGTCTGTGTGTCTTTCTGTGTGTGTGTGTGTCTGTGTCTTTCTGTGTGTGTGTGTCTGTGTGTCTTTCTGTGTGTGTGTGTCTGTGTGTCTTTCTGTGTGTGTGTGTCTGTGTCTTTCTGTGTGTGTGTGTCTCTGTGTCTTTCTGTGTGTGTGTGTCTGTGTCTTTCTGTGTGTGTGTGTCTCTGTGTCTTTCTGTGTGTGTGTGTGTCTGTGTCTTTCTGTGTGTGTGTGTCTGTGTCTTTCTGTGTGTGTGTGTCTGTGTCTTTCTGTGTGTGTGTGTCTGTGTCTTTCTGTGTGTGTGTCTCTGTGTCTTTCTGTGTGTGTGTGTGTCTCTGTCTGTGTCTCTGTCTGTGTCTCTGTCTCATCTCTTCCTCTTGTTGTACCTTGTTTTCTGGGGCCGGGTGTGATGAAGGAAGATGTCCGGCCGCCGCTGACCGAGCCGGCCCTTGGCCCGTTTGCCATGGAGACGCAGCGCCGGAGGGGAGGCGGTGCCCAGCGGCTAGCGGGGGGGCTGGAGCCCCTGCGCCCCTGCCCCCGGGAGGTGCAGCTCTTCATCTGCTCCGTGTGTGGCATCAGTTTCGATGGCATCGCCACCTTCGCCCGGCACCAGCGGAGCCACATGGGTGACAAGCCCTTCCAGTGCTCGGACTGCGGCAAGTACTTCAAGGACTGGGTGCACCTGGCGCAGCACCAGCAGGTCCACACCGGGGAGAGTCCGTTCAAGTGTCCCGTCTGCGGCAAGGGTTTCAACGACCTGTCCAACTTCTCTCTGCACCATCGCAGCCACGTCTGCTAGGGAGAGACCCCCCTGGCCGTGATGGGGGGGTGGGGGGAGACCGAGAGCTGGAGGACGGGAGAGAGTTACACAAGCTGCGAAAAGGCGCGTTGGTGAGGGGGAGAGAGAGAGAGAGGGGGGCTGCTCCGGGGCAAGGAGTCTGAACGGGGACGGAGAGGGGGACAGAGAGGGCAGGGGAGATCCTACGGGGGGGACAGAGAGGGCAGGGGAGATCCTACGGTGGGGAGAGAGAGGGCAGGGGAGATCCTACGGGGGGGAGAGAGAGGGCAGGGGAGATCCTACGGGGGGGAGAGAGAGGGCAGGGGAGATCCTACGGGGGGGGAGAGAGAGGGCAGGGGAGATCCTACGGGGGGGAGAGAGAGGGAGATTCTACGGGGGAGACTGATCGGGGGAGAGAGAGGGAGATTCTACGGGAGAGACTGATCGGGGGGAGAGAGAGGGAGAGTCTACGGGGGAGACTGATCGGGGGGAGAGAGAGGGAGATTCTACGGGAGAGACTGATCGGGGGGAGAGAGAGGGAGATTCTACGGGAGAGACTGATCGGGGGAGAGAGAGGGAGAGTCTACGGGAGAGACTGATCGGGGGGAGAGAGGGAGATTCTACGGGGGAGACTGATCGGGGGGAGAGAGAGGGAGATTCTACGGGGGAGACTGATCGGGGGGAGAGAGAGGGAGATTCTACGGGGGAGACTGATCGGGGGGAGAGAGAGGGAGATCCTACGGGGGAGACTGATCGGGGGGAGAGAGAGGGAGATTCTACGGGGGAGACTGATCGGGGGGAGAGAGAGGGAGATTCTACGGGGGAGACTGATCGGGGGGAGAGAGAGGGAGATTCTACGGGAGAGACTGATCGGGGGGAGAGAGAGGGAGATTCTACGGGGGAGACTGATCGGGGGGAGAGAGAGGGAGAGTCTACGGGAGAGACTGATCGGGGGGGAGAGGGAGATTCTACAGGGGAGACTGATCGGGGGGAGAGAGAGGGAGATTCTACGGGGGAGACTGATCGGGGGGAGAGAGAGGGAGATTCTACGGGGGAGACTGATCGGGGGGGGAGAGAGAGGGAGAGTCTACGGGGGAGACTGATC
The DNA here is from genome assembly GCA_026770705.1 of Isurus oxyrinchus. NCBI lineage: Eukaryota > Metazoa > Chordata > Chondrichthyes > Lamniformes > Lamnidae > Isurus > Isurus oxyrinchus. The sequence continues at coordinate 75,303 of JANJGN010000355.1, read as the reverse complement.
GGGGGAGAGAGAGGGAGATTCTACGGGAGAGACTGATCGGGGGGAGAGAGGGAGAGTCTACGGGGGAGACTGATCGGGGGGAGAGAGAGGGAGAGTCTACGGGGGAGACTGATCGGGGGAGAGAGAGGGAGATTCTACGGGAGAGACTGATCGGGGGGGAGAGAGGGAGAGTCTACGGGGGAGACTGATCGGGGGGTAGAGAGAGGGAGATTCTATGGGGGAGACTGATCGGGGGGAGAGAGAGGGAGATTCTACGGGGGAGACTGATCGGGGGAGAGAGGGAGATTCTACGGGGGAGACTGATCGGGGGGGAGAGAGGGAGATTCTACGGGGGAGACTGATCGGGGGGAGAGAGAGGGAGATTCTACGGGGGAGACTGATCGGGGGGGAGAGAGAGGGAGAGTCTACGGGGGAGACTGATCGGGGGGAGAGAGAGGGAGATTCTACGGGGGAGACTGATCGGGGGGAGAGAGAGGGAGATTCTACGGGGGAGACTGATCGGGGGGAGAGAGAGGGAGATTCTACGGGGGAGACTGATCGGGGGGAGAGAGGGAGAGTCTACAGGGGAGACTGATCGGGGGGAGAGAGAGGGAGATTCTACGGGGGAGACTGATCGGGTTAGAGAGATGGAGATTCTACGGGGGAGACTGATCGGGGGGAGAGAGAGGGAGATTCTACGGGGGAGACTGATCGGGGGGGAGAGAGAGGGAGATTCTACGGGGGAGACTGATCGGGGGGAGAGAGAGGGAGAGTCTACGGGGGAGACTGATCGGGGGGAGAGAGAGGGAGATTCTACGGGGGAGACTGATCGGGGGGAGAGAGAGAGGGAGAGTCTACGGGGGAGACTGATCGGGGGGAGAGAGAGGGAGATTCTACGGGGGAGACTGATCGGGGGGGAGAGAGAGGGAGATTCTACGGGGGAGACTGATCGGGGGGAGAGAGAGGGAGATTCTACGGGGGAGACTGATCGGGGGGAGAGAGAGGGAGATTCTACGGGGGAGACTGATCGGGGGGAGAGAGAGGGAGAGTCTACGGGGGAGACTGATCGGGGGGGAGAGAGAGGGAGATTCTACGGGGGAGACTGATCGGGGGGAGAGAGGGAGATACTACGGGGGAGACTGATCGGGGGGAGAGAGGGAGATTCTACAGGGGGAGACTGATCGGGGGGAGAGAGAGGGAGATTCTACGGGGGAGACTGATCGGGGGGTGAGAGGGAGATTCTACAGGGGGAGACTGATCGGGGGGAGAGAGAGGGAGATTCTACGGGGGAGACTGATCGGGGGGAGAGAGAGGGAGATTCTACGGGGGAGACTGATCGGGTTAGAGAGATGGAGATTCTACGGGGGAGACTGATCGGGGGGAGAGAGAGGGAGATTCTACGGGGGAGACTGATCGGGGGGGAGAGAGAGGGAGATTCTACGGGGGAGACTGATCGGGGGGAGAGAGAGGGAGAGTCTACGGGGGAGACTGATCGGGGGGAGAGAGAGGGAGATTCTACGGAGGAGACTGATCGGGGGGAGAGAGAGGGAGATTCTACGGGGGAGACTGATCGGGGGGAGAGAGAGGGAGATTCTACGGGGGAGACTGATCGGGGGGAGAGAGGGAGATTCTACGGGGGAGACTGATCGGGGGGAGAGAGGGAGATTCTACGGGGGAGACTGATCGGGGGGAGAGAGGGAGAGTCTACGGGAGAGACTGATCGGGGGGTATAGAGAGGGAGAGTCTACGGGGGAGACTGATCGGGGGGAGAGAGGGAGATTCTACGGGGGAGACTGATCGGGGGGAGAGAGAGGGAGATTCTACGGGAGAGACTGATCGGGGGGAGAGAGAGGGAGATTCTACGGGGGAGACTGATCGGGGGGGAGAGAGGGAGATTCTACGGGGGAGACTGATCGGGGGGAGAGAGAGGGAGATTCTACGGGAGAGACTGATCGGGGGGAGAGAGAGGGAGATTCTACGGGGGAGACTGATCGGGGGGAGAGAGAGGGAGATTCTACGGGGGAGACTGATCGGGGTGAGAGAGGGAGAGTCTACGGGAGAGACTGATCGGGGGGAGAGAGAGGGAGATTCTACGGGGGATAATGATCGGGGGGAGAGAGAGGGAGATTCTACGGGGGAGACTGATCGGGGGGAGAGAGAGGGAGAGTCTACGGGGGAGACTGATCGGGGGGAGAGAGGGAGATTCTACAGGGGAGACTGATCGGGGGGAGAGAGGGGGAGATTCTACGGGGGAGACTGATCGGGGGGAGAGAGAGGGAGATTCTACAGGGGAGACTGATCGGGGGGGAGAGAGAGGGAGAGTCTACGGGGGAGACTGATCGGGGGCAGAGAGAGGGAGAGTCTACGGGGGAGACTGATCGGGGGGAGAGAGAGGGAGATTCTACGGGGGAGACTGATCGGGGGGAGAGAGAGGGAGATTCTACGGGGGAGACTGATCGGGGGCAGAGAGAGGGAGAGTCTACGGGGGAGACTGATCGGGGGGAGAGAGAGGGAGATTCTACGGGGGAGACTGATCGGGGGGAGAGAGAGGGAGATTCTACGGGGGAGACTGATCGGGGGGAGAGAGGGAGATTCTACGGGGGAGACTGATCGGGGGGAGAGAGAGGGAGATTCTACGGGGGAGACTGATCGGGGGGAGAGAGAGGGAGATTCTACGGGGGAGACTGATCGGGGGGAGAGAGAGGGAGATTCTACGGGGGAGACTGATCGGGGGGAGAGAGAGGGAGATTCTACAGGGGAGACTGATCGGGGGGGAGAGAGAGGGAGAGTCTACGGGGGAGACTGATCGGGGGGAGAGAGAGGGAGATTCTGCAGGGGAGACTGATCGGGGGCAGAGAGAGGGAGAGTCTACGGGGGAGACTGATCGGGGGGAGAGAGAGGGAGATTCTACGGGGGAGACTGATCGGGGGGAGAGAGGGAGATTCCACAGGGGAGACTGATCGGGGGGAGAGAAGGAGATTCTACGGGGGAGACTGATCGGGGGGAGAGAGAGGGAGATTCTACGGGGGAGACTGATCGGGGGGAGAGAGAGGGAGATTCTACGGGGGAGACTGATCGGGGAGAGAGAGGGAGATTCTACGGGGGAGACTGATCGGGGGGAGAGAGGGAGATTCTACGGGAGAGACTGATCGGGGGGAGAGAGAGGGAGATTCTATGCGAGAGACTGATCGGGGGGAGAGAGAGGGAGATTCGACGGGGGAGACTGATTGTGGGGAGAGAGAGGGAGATTCTACGGGGGAGACTGATCGGGGGGAGAGAGAGGGAGATTCTACGGGGGAGACTGATCGGGGGGGAGAGAGGGAGATTCTACGGGGGAGACTGATCGGGGGGAGAGAGAGGGAGATTCTACAGGAGAGACTGATCGGGGAGAGAGGGAGATTCTACGGGGGAGACTGATCGGGGGGGAGAGAGGGAGATTCTACGGGAGAGACTGATCGGGGGGAGAGAGAGGGAGATTCTACGGGGGAGACTGGTCAGGGGGAGAGAGAGGGAGATTCGACGGGGGAGACTGATCGGGGGGAGAGAGAGGGAGATTCTACGGGGGAGACTGATCGGGGGGAGAGAGAGGGAGATTCTACGGGGGAGACTGATCGGGGGGAGAGAGAGGGAGATTCTACGGGAGAGACTGATCGGGGGGGCGAGAGAGGGAGATTCTACGGGGGAGACTGATCGGGGGGAGAGAGAGGGAGATTCTACGGGGGAGACTGATCGGGGGGAGAGAGGGAGATTCTACGGGGGAGACTGATCGGGGGGAGAGAGAGGGAGATTCTACGGGAGAGACTGATCGGGGGGAGAGGGAGGGAGAGTCTACGGGGGAGACTGATCGGGGGAGAGAGAGGGAGATTCTACGGGGGAGACTGATCGGGGGGAGAGAGAGGGAGATTCTACGGGGGAGACTGATCGCGGGGAGAGAGAGGGAGAGTCTACGGGGGAGACTGATCAGGGGGAGAGAGAGGGAGATTCTACGGGGGAGACTGATCAGGGGGAGAGAGAGGGAGATTCTACGGGGGAGACTGATCGGGGGGAGAGAGAGGGAGATTCTACGGGGGAGACTGATCGGGGGGAGAGAGAGGGAGATTCTACGGGGGAGACTGATCGGGGGGAGAGAGAGGGAGATTCTACGGGGGAGACTGATCGGGGAGAGAGAGAGGGAGATTCTACGGGGGAGACTGATCGGGGGGAGAGAGAGGGAGATTCTACGGGGGAGACTGATCGGGGAGAGAGAGAGGGAGATTCTACGGGGGAGACTGATCGGGGGGAGAGAGAGGGAGATTCTACGGGAGAGACTGATCGGGGGGAGAGAGAGGGAGATTCTACGGGGGAGACTGATCGGGGGGAGAGAGAGGGTGATTCTACGGGGGAGACTGATCGGGGGGAGAGAGAGGGAGATTCTACGGGGGAGACTGATCGGGGGGAGAGAGAGGGAGATTCTACGGGGGAGACTGATCGGGGGGAGAGAGAGGGAGATTCTACGGGGGTGACTGATCGGGGGGAGAGAGAGGGAGAGTCTACGGGGGAGACTGATCGGGGAGAGAGAGGGAGAGTCTACGGGGGAGACTGATCGGGGAGAGAGAGAGGGAGATTCTACGGGGGAGACTGATCGGGGGGAGAGAGAGGGAGATTCTACGGGGGAGACTGATCGGGGAGAGAGAGAGGGAGATTCTACGGGGGAGACTGATCGGGGGGAGAGAGAGGGAGATTCTACGGGAGAGACTGATCGGGGGGAGAGAGAGGGAGATTCTACGGGGGAGACTGATCGGGGGGAGAGAGAGGGTGATTCTACGGGGGAGACTGATCGGGGGGAGAGAGAGGGAGATTCTACGGGGGAGACTGATCGGGGGGAGAGAGAGGGAGATTCTACGGGGGAGACTGATCGGGGGGGAGAGAGAGGGAGATTCTACGGGAGAGACTGATCGGGGGGAGAGAGAGGGAGATTCTACGGGGGAGACTGATCGGGGGGAGAGAGAGGGTGATTCTACGGGGGAGACTGATCGGGGGGAGAGAGAGGGAGATTCTACGGGGGAGACTGATCGGGGGGAGAGAGAGGGAGATTCTACAGGGGAGACTGATCGGAGGGAGAGAGAGGGAGAGTCTACGGGGGAGACTGATCGGGGGGAGAGAGGGAGATTCTACGGGGGAGACTGATCGGGGGGAGAGAGAGGGAGAGTCTACGGGGGAGACTGATCGCAGGGAGAGAGAGGGAGAGTCTACGGGGGAGACTGATCGGGGGGAGAGAGAGGGAGATTCTACGGGGGAGACTGATCGGGGGGGAGAGAGAGGGAGATTCTACGGGGGAGACTGATCGGGGGGAGAGAGAGGGAGAGTCTACGGGGGAGACTGATCGGGGGGGAGAGGGAGGGAGAAGGAGACTCTGGGGGAGACTGATGTGGGGGGAGAGGGAGGGAGAGTCTACGGGGAAGACTGATCGGGGGGGAGAGAGGGAGAGTCTATGGGGGAGACTGATCGGGGGGGAGAGAGAGGGAGATTCTACGGGGGAGACTGATCGGGGGGAGAGAGAGGGAGATTCTACGGGGGAGACTGATCGGGGGGAGAGAGGGAGATTCTACGGGGGAGACTGATCGGGGGGAGAGAGAGGGAGATTCTACGGGGGAGACTGATCGGGGGGAGAGAGGGAGATTCTACGGGGGAGACTGATCGGGGGGAGAGAGAGGGAGATTCTACAGGGGAGACTGATCGGGGGAGAGAGAGGGAGATTCTACGGGGGAGACTGATCGGGGGAGAGAGAGGGAGTTTCTACGGGGGAGACTGATCGCAGGGAGAGAGAGGGAGATTCTACAGGGGAGACTGATCGGGGGGCGAGAGAGGGAGATTCTACAGGGGAGACTGATCGGGGGAGAGAGAGAGGGAGATTCTACGGGGGAGACTGATCGGGGGGAGAGAGAGGGAGATTCTACGGGGGAGACTGATCGGGGGGAGAGAGAGGGAGAGTCTACGGGGGAGACTGATCGGGGGGAGAGAGAGGGAGAGTCTACGGGGGAGACTGATCGGGGGAGAGAGAGAGGGAGATTCTACGGGGGAGACTGATCGGGGGGAGAGAGAGGGAGAGTCTACGGGGGAGACTGATCGGGGGGAGAGAGAGGGAGATTCTACGGGGGAGACTGATCAGGGGGAGAGAGAGGGAGATTCTACAGGGGAGACTGATCGGGGGGAGAGAGAGGGAGATTCTACGGGGGAGACTGATCGGGGGGTAGAGAGAGGGAGATTCTACAGGGGAGACTGATCGGGGGGGAGAGAGAGGGAGATTCTACGGGGGAGACTGATCGGGGGGAGAGAGAGGGAGAGTCTACGGGGGAGACTGATCGGGGGGAGAGAGAGGGAGAGTCTACGGGGGAGACTGATCAGGGGAGAGAGAGAGGGAGATTCTACGGGGGAGACTGATCGGGGGGAGAGAGAGGGAGAGTCTACGGGGGAGACTGATCAGGGGGAGAGAGAGGGAGATTCTACAGGGGAGACTGATCGGGGGGAGAGAGAGGGAGATTCTACGGGGGAGACTGATCGGGGGGAGAGAGAGGGAGATTCTACGGGGGAGACTGATCGGGGGGGAGAGAGAGGGAGATTCTACAGGGGAGACTGATCGGGGGTAGAGAGAGGGAGATTCTACGGGGGAGACTGATCGGGGGGAGAGAGGGAGATTCTACGGGGGAGACTGATCAGGGGGAGAGAGAGGGAGATTCTACAGGGGAGACTGATCGGGGGGAGAGAGAGGGAGATTCTACGGGGGAGACTGATCGGGGGGAGAGAGAGGGAGATTCTACGGGGGAGACTGATCGGGGGGGAGAGAGAGGGAGATTCTACGGGGGAGACTGATCGGGGGGAGAGAGAGGGAGAGTCTACGGGAGAGACTGATCGGGGGGGAGAGAGAGGGAGATTCTACAGGGGAGACTGATCGGGGGGGAGAGAGAGGGAGATTCTACGGGGGAGACTGATCGGGGGAGAGAGAGGGAGATTCTACAGGGGAGACTGGTCAGGGGGAGAGAGAGAGGGAGATTCTACGGGGGAGACTGATCGGGGTGGAGAGAGGGAGAGTCTACGGGGGAGACTGATCGGGGGGAGAGAGGGAGATTCTACGGGAGAGACTGATTGGGGGGAGAGAGAGGGAGATTCTACGGGGGAGACTGATCGGGGGGAGAGAGAGGGAGATTCTACGGGGGAGACTGATCGGGGGAGAGAGAGAGGGAGATACTACGGGGGAGACTGATCGGGGGGAGAGAGAGAGAGAGGGAGATTCTACGGGGGAGACTGATCGGGGGGAGAGAGGGGGAGAGTCTACGGGGGAGACTGATCGGGGGGAGAGAGAGGGAGATTCTACGGGGGAGACTGATCGGGGGGAGAGAGAGGGAGATTCTACGGGGGAGACTGATCGGGGGGGAGAGAGAGGGAGATTCTACGGGGGAGACTGATCGGGGGAGAGAGAGGGAGATTCTACGGGGGAGACTGGTCAGGGGGAGAGGGAGGGAGGGAGAAGGAGACTCTGGGGGAGACTGATGTCGGGGGAGAGGGAGGGAGGGAGAAGGAGACTCTGGGGGAGACTGATGTGGGGGGAGAGGGAGGGAGAAGGAGACTCTGGGGGAGACTGATGTGGGGGGAGAGGGAGGGAGAAGGAGACTCTGGGGGAGAGACCCCCCAACACGTGCCTCGTGGAGAGAGACGGAAGGAACCTTCACTCGGAGTGAGACGGGCTGTTCCCTGGAAATGCTCCGAAGTTGAGGAAGACGCGAGATTTTCTGCTGACTAGGACACAGTTGAGAGGAGGAGGGGGGAGAGGGGGGGTGTGAGCGGTTGGATGAAGGGAGACTCTCTGCCCGCCGGCTCCTCCCCCGCTGCTTCCTCAGCTGAAGGCCCTCGAGCGCGTGGGGTGAACGGATGGGACTGAGGCGAGGAGAGATTTCTCCGCCCGAAGGGGGGGAGGTGAATCTCCGGGACGCTCCCCTCCCCCCTCCCGCTCAGAGAGCCGTGGACACCCAGCCGGCCAGCCCACTGCAGACGGAGAGACAGAGAGAGGCCCCTCGGCCGCCGGGGGCAGCTGAGTGGAGCGGGCCGGAGAGCAGGGTGGAGGGAGAACTGCCGACGTGATAGTGCTGAAAGGGCAGCAGCTGTCTCGAGGGGCTGAATGTCCCTGCTCCTGCTCCTGTCTCTGACAACCCCGGGACCGAGGGCCAGACGGGAGCGTCACTGCTGACGGGAGGTCAGGGAGAGTGAACATCAGAAACAGCAGCCTCGCCAGCAAGAGGCGGGAGCACGGCACAGGGTCAGTGAGGCTGGGAGTCCTGTCTCTGACACACCGGGACCTGCCGGACGCGACTGGACCAGGCTGAATGCATGAGCTGACCGTGCCCGATGTGTAAAGGTGCCAAACTGTAAATCTCAACATATAGAAACCAAGTCAGATGTGTCCGAGCTTTGGAGTGTCCTCATCTCTGAGTATCACACAGCTCCCAGCACCAGTGTGAGCCCCCCGATTAGATTCCAGTCTGTAACTCACTCCCGGGTATCTGTAATTCTATATATAAACCACCCTGAACACCTCGATTAGATTCCAGTCTGTAACTCACTCCCGGGTATCTGTTATTCTATATATAAACCACCCTGAAACCCTCGATTAGATTCCAGTCTGTAACTCACTCCCGGGTATCTGTTATTCTATATATAAACCACCCCAAACCCCTCGATTAGATTCCAGTCTGTAACTCACTCCCGGGTATCTGTTATTCTATATATAAATCACCCCGAACCCCTCGATTAGATTCCAGTCTGTAACACAATCCTGGGTATTTGTTATTCTATATATAAACCACCCCGAACCCCTCGATTAGATTCCAGTCTGTAACTCACTCCCGGGTATCTGTCATTCTATATATAAACCACCCCGAACCCCTCGATTAGATTCCAGTCTGTAACTCACTCCCGAGTAACTGTTATTCTATATATAAACCCCCCCGAACCCCTCGATTAGATTCCAGTCTGTAACTCACTCCCGAGTAACTGTTATTCTATATATAAATCACCCCGAACCCCTGGATTAGATTCCAGTCTGTAACTCACTCCCAGGTATCTGTAATTCTATATATAAACCAACCTGAACCCCTCGATTAGATTCCAGTCTGTAACCCACTCCCGGGTATCTGTTATTCTATATATAAACCACCCTGAACCCCTCGATTAGATTCCAGTCTGTAACTCACTCCCGGGTATCTGTTATTCTATATATAAACCACCCCAAACCCCTCGATTAGATTCCAGTCTGTAACTCACTCCCGGGTATCTGTTATTCTATATATAAACCACCCCGAACCCCTCGATTAGATTCCAGTCTGTAACTCACTCCCGGGTATCTGTTATTCTATATATAAATCACCCTGAACCCCTCGATTAGATTCCAGTCTGTAACTCACTCCCGGGTATCTGTTATCCTATATATAAACCACCCCGAACCCCTCAATTCGATTCCAGTCTGTAACTCACTCCCGGGTATCTGTCATTCTATATATAAACCACCCCGAACCCCTCGATTAGATTCCAGTCTGTAACTCACTCCCGGGTATTTGTTATTCTAGAAATAAATCTCCCCGAACCCCTCGATTAGATTCCAGTCTGTAACTCACTCCCGGGAATCTGTTATTCTATATATAAACCACCCCGAAACCCTTGATTAGATTCCAGTCTGTAACTCACTCCCGGGTATCTGTTATTCTATATATAAACCACCCCGAACCCCTCGATTAGATAACAGTCTGTAACTCACTCCCGGGTATCTGTTATTCTATATATAAACCCCCCCCGAAACCCTCGATTAGATTCCAGTCTGTAACTCACCCCTGGGTATCAGTAATTCTATATATAAACATCACCGAACCCCTCGATTAGATTCCAGTCTGTAACTCACTCCCAGGTATCTGTAATTCTATATATAAACCACCCTGAACCCCTCGATTAGATTCCAGTCTGTAACTCACTCCCGGATATCTGTTATTCTATATATAAATCACCCCGAACCCCTCGATTAGATTCCAGTCTGTAACTCACTCCCGGGTATCTGTTATTCTATATATAAATCACCCTGAACCCCTCGATTAGATTCCAGTCTGTAACTCACTCCCGGGTATCTGTTATCCTATATATAAACCACCCCGAACCCCTCAATTCGATTCCAGTCTGTAACTCACTCCCGGGTATCTGTCATTCTATATATAAACCACCCCGAACCCCTCGATTAGATTCCAGTCTGTAACTCACTCCCGGGTATTTGTTATTCTAGAAATAAATCTCCCCGAACCCCTCGATTAGATTCCAGTCTGTAACTCACTCCCGGGAATCTGTTATTCTATATATAAACCACCCCGAAACCCTTGATTAGATTCCAGTCTGTAACTCACTCCCGGGTATCTGTTATTCTATATATAAACCACCCCGAACCCCTCGATTAGATTCCAGTCTGTAACTCACTCCCGGGTATCTGTTATTCTATATATAAACCACCCCGAACCCCTCGATTAGATAACAGTCTGTAACTCACTCCCGGGTATCTGTTATTCTATATATAAACCCCCCCCGAAACCCTCGATGAGATTCCAGTCTGTAACTCACTCCTGGGTATCAGTAATTCTATATATAAACATCACCGAACCCCTCGATTAGATTCCAGTCTGTAACTCACTCACGGGTATCTGTTATTCTATATATAAACCACCCCGAACCCCTCGATTAGATTCCAGTCTGTAACTCACTCCCGGGTATCTGTAATTCTATATATAAACCACCCTGAACCCCTCGATTAGATTCCAGTCTGTAACTCACTCCCGGGTATCTGTTATTCTATAGATAAACCACCCCGCACCCCTCGATTAGATTCCAGTCTGTAATTCACTCCCGGGTATCTGTTATTCTATATATAAACCACCCCGAACCCCTCGATTAGATTCCAGTCTGTAACTCACTCCCGGGTATCTGTTATTCTATATATAAACCACCCCGAACCCCTCGATTAGATTCCAGTCTGTAACTCACTCCCGGGTATCTGTTATTCTATATATAAACCACCCCGCACCCCTCGATTAGATTCCAGTCTGTAATTCACTCCCGGGTATCTGTTATTCTATATATAAACCACCCCGATACCCTCGATTAGATTCCAGTCTGTAACTCATTCCCGGGTATCTGTTATTCTATACATAAACCACCCCGAACCCCTCGATTAGATTCCAGTCTGTAACTCACTCCCGGGTATCTGTTATTCTATATATAAACCACCCCGAACCCCTCGATTAGATTCCAGTCTGTAACTCACTCCCGGGTATCTGTTATTCTATATATAAACCACCCCGCACCCCTCGATTAGATTCCAGTCTGTAATTCACTCCCGGGTATCTGTTATTCTATATATAAACCACCCCGATACCCTCGATAAGATTCCAGTCTGTAACTCATTCCCGGGTATCTGTTATTCTATACATAAACTACCCCAAACCCCTCGATTAGATTCCAGTCTGTAACTCACTCCCGGGTATCTGTTATTCTATATATAAACCACCCCGAACCCCTCGATTAGATTCCAGTCTGTAACTCACTCCCGGGTATCTGTTATTCTATATATAAACCACCCCGAACCCCTCGATTAGATTCCAGTCTGTAACTCACTCCCGGGTATCTGTTATTCTATATATAAATCACCCTGAACCCCTCGATTAGATTCCAGTCTGTAACTCACTCCCGGGTATCTGTTATTCTATATATAATCCAGCCCGAACCCCTCGATTAGATTCCAGTCTGTAACTCACTCCCGGGTATCTGTTATTATATATATAAACCACTCCGAACCCCTCGATTAGATTCCAGTCTGTAACTCACTCCCGGGTATCTGTTATTCTATATATAAACCCCCCCCGAACCCCTCGATTAGATTCCAGTCTGTAACTCACTCCCGGGTATCTGTTATTCTATATATAAACCACCCTGAACCCCTCGATTAGATTCCAGTGTGTAACTCACTCCCGGGTATCTGTTATTCTATATATAAACCACCCCAAACCCCTCGATTAGATTCCAGTCTGTAACTCACTCCCGGGTATCTGTTATTCTATATATAAACCACCCCGAACCCCTCGATTAGATTCCAGTCTGTAACTCACTCCCGGGTATCTGTTATTCTATATATAAACCACCCCAAACCCCTCGATTAGATTCCAGTCTGTAACTCACTCCCGGGTATCTGTTATTCTATATATAAACCACCCCGAACCCCTCGATTAGATTCCAGTCTGTAACTCACTCCCGGGTATCTGTTATTCTATATATAAACCACCCCGAACTCCTCGATTAGATTCCAGTCTGTAACTCACTCCCGGGTATCTGTTATTCTATATATAAACCACCCTGAACCCCTCGATTAGATTCCAGTCTGTAACTCACTCCCGGGTATCTGTTATTCTATATATAAACCACCCTGAACCCCTCGATTAGATTCCAGTCTGTAACTCACTCCCGGGTATCTGTTATTCTATATATAAACCACCCTGAACCCCTTGATTAGATTCCAGTCTGTAACTCACTCCCGGGTATCTGTTATTCTATATATAAACCACCCCGAAACCCTCGATTAGATTCCAGTCTGTAACTCACTCCCGGGTATCAGTTATTCTATATATAAACCACCCCGAATCCCTCGGTTAGATTCCAGTCTGTAACTCACTCCCGGGTATCTGTTATTCTATATATAAACCACCCCGAACCCCTCGATTAGATTCCAGTCTGTAACTCACTCCCAGGTATCTGTCATTCTATATATAAACCACCCCGAACCCTTCGGTGAGATTCCAGTCTGTAACACAATCCTGGGTATCTGTTATTCTATATATAAATCACCCCGAATCCCTCGATTAGATTCCAGTCTGTAACTCACTCCCGGGTATCTTTCATTCTATATATAAACCACCCCGAACCCCTCGATTAGATTCCAGTCTGTAACTCACTCCCGGGTATCGTTCATTCTATATATAAACCACCCCGAACCCCTCGATTAGATTCCAGTCTGTAACTCACTCCCGGGTATCTGTCATTCTATATATAAACCACCCCGAACCCCTCGATTAGATTCCAGTCTGTAACTCACTCCCGGGTATCTGTTATTCTATATATAAACCACCCCGAAACCCTCGATTAGATTCCAGTCTGTAACTCACTCCCGGGGATTTGTTATTCTATATATAAACCACCCCGAAACCCTCGATTAGATTCCAGTCTGTAACTCACTCCTGGGTATCAGTAATTCTATATATAAACATCACCGAAACCCTCGATTAGATTCCAGTCTGTAACTCACTCACGGGTATCTGTTATTCTATATATAAACCCCCCCCGAACCCCTCGATTAGATTCCAGTCTGTAACTCACTCCCGGGTATCTGTCATTCTATATATAAACCACCCCGAACCCCTCGATTAGATTCCAGTCTGTAACTCACTCCCGGGTATCTGTCATTCTATATATAAACCACCCCGAACCCCTCGATTAGATTCCAGTCTGTAACTCACTCCCGGGTATCTGTTATTCTATATATAAACCACCCCGAAACCCTCGATTAGATTCCAGTCTGTAACTCGTTCCCGGGTATCTGTTATTCTATATATAAACCACCGCGAACCCCTCGATTAGATTCCAGTCTGTAACTCACTCCCGGGTATCTGTTATTCTATATATAAACCCCCCCGAACCCCTGGATTAGATTCCAGTCTGTAACTCACTCCCAGGTATCTGTAATTCTATATATAAACCACCCCGAACCCCTCGATTAGATTCCAGTCTGTAACTCACTCCCGGGTATTTGTTATTCTATATATAAACCACCCCGAACCCCTCGATTAGATTCCAGTCTGTAATTCACTCCCGGGTATCTGTTATTCTATATATAAACCACCCCGATACCCTCGATTAGATTCCAGTCTGTAACTCATTCCCGGGTATCTGTTATTCTATATATAAACCACCCCGAAACCCTCGATTAGATTCCAGTCTGTAACTCACTCCTGGGTATCTGTTATTCTATATATAAACCACTCCCAACCCCTCGATTAGATTCCAGTCTGTAACTCACTGCCGGGTATCTGTTATTCTATATATAAATCCCCCCCGAAACCCTCGATTAGATTCCAGTCTGTAACTCACTCCCGGGTATCTGTTATTCTATATATAAGTCACCCTGAACCCCTCGATTAGATTCCAGTCTGTAACTCACTCCCGGGTATCTGTTATTCTATATATAAACCCCCCCGAACCCCTCGATTAGATTCCAGTCTGTAACTCACTCCTGGGTATCTGTTATTCTATATATAAACCACCCCGAACCCCTCGATTAGATTCCAGTCTGTAACTCGTTCCCGGGTATCTGTTATTCTATATATAAACCACCCCGAACCCCTCGATTAGATTCCAGTCTGTAACACACTCCCGGGTATCTGTTATTCTATATATAAACCACCCCGAACCCCTCGATTAGATTCCAGTCTGTAACACACTCCCGGGTATCTGTTATTCTATATATAAACCACCCCGAACCCCTCGATTAGATTCCAGTCTGTAACTCACTGCCAGGTATCTGTTATTCTACATATAAACCCCCCCGAACCCCTCGATTAGATTCCTGTCTGTAACTCACTCCCGGGTATCTGTTATTCTATATATAAACCACCCCGAACCCCTCGATTAGATTCCAGTCTGTAACTCACACCCGGGTATCTGTTATTCTATATATAAACCACCCCGAAACCCTCGATTAGATTCCAGTCTGTAACTCACTCCCGGGTATCTGTTATTCTATATATAAACCACCCCGAACCCCTCGATAAGATTCCAGTCTGTAACTCACTCCCGGGTATCTGTTATTCTATATATAAACCACCCCGAACCCCTCGATTAGATTCCAGTCTGTAACTCACTCCCGTGTATCTGTTATTCTATATATAAACCACCCCGAACCCCTCGATTAGATTCCAGTCTGTAACTCACTCCCGTGTATCTGTTATTCTATATATAAACCACCCCGAACCCCTCGATTATATTGCAGTCTGTAACTCACTCCTGGGTATCTGTTATTCTATATATAAACCACCCGAACCCCTGGATTAGATTCCAGTCTGTAACTCACTCCCAGGTATCTGTAATTCTGGAAATAAACCACCCCGAACCCCTCGATTAGATTCCAGTCTGTAACTCACTCCCGGGTATCTGTTATTCTATATATAAACCCCCCCGAACCCCTCGATTAGATTCCAGTCTGGAACTCACTCCCGGGTATCTGTTATTCTATATATAAACCTCCCCGAACCCCTCGATTAGATTCCAGTCTGTAACTCACTCCCGGGTATCTGTTATTCTCTGTATAAAACACCCTGAACCCCTCGATTAGATTCCAGTCTGTAACTCACTCCCGGGTATCTGTTATTCTATATATAAACCACCCCGAAACCCTCGATTAGATGCCAGTCTGTAACTCACTCCCGGGTATCAGTTATTCTATATATAAACCACCCCGAACCCCCCGATTAGATTCCAGTCTGTAACACAATCCCGGGTATCTGTTATTGTATATATAAACCACCCTGAACCCCTCGATTAGATTCCAGTCTGTAACTCACTCCCGGGTATCTGTTATTCTATATATAAACCACCCCGAACCCCTCGATTAGATTCCAGTCTGTAACTCACTCCCGGGTATCTGTTATTCTATATATAAACCACCCCGAATCCCTCGGTTAGATTCCAGTCTGTAACTCACTCCCGGGTATCTGTTATTCTATATATAAACCACCCCGAACCCCTCGATTAGATTCCAGTCTGTAACTCACTCCCAGGTATCTGTCATTCTATATATAAACCACCCCAAACCCTTCGGTGAGATTCCAGTCTGTAACACAATCCTGGGTATCTGTTATTCTATATATAAACCACCCCGAATCCCTCGATTAGATTCCAGTCTGTAACTCACTCCCGGGTATCTTTCATTCTATATATAAACCACGCCGAACCCCTCGATTAGATTCCAGTCTGTAACTCACTCCCGGGTATCTGTTATTCTATATATAAACCCCCCCGAGCCCCTCGATTAGATTCCAGTCTGTAACTCACTCCCGGGTATCTGTTATTCTAAATATAAATCCCCCCCGAAACCCTTGATTAGATTCCAGTCTGTAACTCACTCCCGGGTATCTGTTATTCTATATATAAACCACCCCGAACCCCTCGATTAGATTCCAGTCTGTAACTCACTCCCGGGTATATGTTATTCTATATATAAACCACCCCGAACCCCTGGATTAGATTCCAGTCTGTAACTCACTCCCAGGTATCTGTAATTCTATATATAAACCACCCCGAACCCCTCGATTAGATTCCAGTCTGTAACTCACTCCCGGGTATCTGTTATTCTATATATAAACCACCCCGCACCCCTCGATTAGATTCCAGTCTGTAATTCACTCCCGGGTATCTGTTATTCTATATATAAACCACCCCGATACCCTCGATTAGATTCCAGTCTGTAACTCATTCCCGGGTATCTGTTATTCTATACATAAACTACCCCAAACCCCTCGATTAGATTCCAGTCTGTAACTCACTCCCGGGTATCTGTTATTCTATATATAAACCACCCCGAACCCCTCGATTAGATTCCAGTCTGTAACACACACCCGGGTATCTGTTATTCTATATATAAACCACCCCGAACCCCTCGATTAGATTCCAGTCTGTAACTCACTCCCGGATATCTGTTATTCTATATATAAACCACCCCGAACCCCTCGATTAGATTCCCGCCTGTAACTCACTCCCGGGGATTTGTTAATCTATATATAAACCACCCCGAAACCCTCGATTAGATTCCAGTCTGTAACTCACTCCCGGGGATTTGTTATTCTATATATAAACCCCACCGAACCCCTCGATTAGATTCCAGTCTGTAACTCACTCCTGGGTATCAGTAATTCTATATATAAACCACCCCGAACCCCTCGATTAGATTCCAGTCTGTAACTCACTCCCAGGTATCTGTTATTCTATATATAAATTACCCCGAACCCCTCGATTAGATTCCAGTCTGTAACTCACTCCCGGGTATCTGTTATTCTATATATAAACCACCCCGAACCCCTCGATAAGATTCCAGTCTGTAACTCACTCCCGGGTATCTGTTATTCTATATATAAACCACCCCGAACCCCCCGATGAGATTCCAGTCTGTAACTCACACCCGGGTATCTGTCATTCTATATATAAACCCCCCCGAACCCCTCGATTAGATTCCAGTCTGTAACTCACTCCCGGGTATCTGTTATTCTATATATAAACCACCCTGAACCCCTCGATTAGATTCCAGTCTGTAACTCACTCCCGGGTATCTGTTATTCTATAGCTAAACCACCCCGAACCCCTCGATTAGATTCCAGTCTGTAACTCACTTCCGGGTATCTGTTATTCTATATATAAATCACCCTGAACCCCTCGATTAGATTCCAGTCTGTAACTCACTCCCGGGTATCTGTTATTCTATATATAAACCACCCCGAACCCCTCGATTAGATTCCAGTCTGTAACTCACTCCCGGGTATCTGTTATTCTATATATAAACCACCCCGAACCCCTCGATTAGATTCCAGTCTGCAACACACACCCGGGTATCTGTTATTCTATATATAAATCACCCCGAACCCCTCGATTAGGTTCCAGTCTGTAACTCACTCCCGGGTATCTGTTATTCTATATATAAACCACCCTGAACCCCTCGATTAGATTCCAGTCTGTAACTCACTCCCGGGTATCTGTTATTCTATATATAAACCACCCCGAACCCCTCGATTAGATTCCAGTCTGTAACTCACTCCCAGGTATCTGTTATTCTATATATAAACCCCCCCGAGCCCCTCGATTAGATTCCAGTCTGTAACTCACTCCCGGGTATCTGTTATTCTAAATATAAATCCCCCCCGAAACCCTTGATTAGATTCCAGTCTGTAACTCACTCCCGGGTATCTGTTATTCTATATATAAACCACCCCGAACCCCTCGATTAGATTCCAGTCTGTAACTCACTCCCGGGTATCTGTTATTCTATATATAAACCCCCCTGAACCCCTCGATTAGATTCCAGTCTGTAACTCACTCCCGGGTATCTGTTATTCTATATATAAACCACCCTGAACCCCTCGATTAGATTCCAGTCTGTAACTCACTCCCGGGTATCTGTTATTCTATAGCTAAACCACCCCGAACCCCTCGATTAGATTCCAGTCTGTAACTCACTTCCGGGTATCTGTTATTCTATATATAAATCACCCTGAACCCCTCGATTAGATTCCAGTCTGTAACTCACTCCCGGGTATCTGTTATTCTATATATAAACCACCCCGAACCCCTCGATTAGATTCCAGTCTGTAACTCACTCCCGGGTATCTGTTATTCTATATATAAACCACCCCGAACCCCTCGATTAGATTCCAGTCTGCAACACACACCCGGGTATCTGTTATTCTATATATAAATCACCCCGAACCCCTCGATTAGATTCCAGTCTGTAACTCACTCCCGGGTATCTGTTATTCTATATATAAACCACCCTGAACCCCTCGATTAGATTCCAGTCTGTAACTCACTCCCGGGTATCTGTTATTCTATATATAAACCACCCCGAACCCCTCGATTAGATTCCAGTCTGTAACTCACTCCCAGGTATCTGTTATTCTATATATAAACCCCCCCGAGCCCCTCGATTAGATTCCAGTCTGTAACTCACTCCCGGGTATCTGTTATTCTAAATATAAATCCCCCCCGAAACCCTTGATTAGATTCCAGTCTGTAACTCACTCCCGGGTATCTGTTATTCTATATATAAACCACCCCGAACCCCTCGATTAGATTCCAGTCTGTAACTCACTCCCGGGTATCTGTTATTCTATATATAAACCACCCCGCACCCCTCGATTAGATTCCAGTCTGTAATTCACTCCCGGGTATCTGTTATTCTATATATAAACCACCCTGATACCCTCGATTAGATTCCAGTCTGTAACTCATTCCCGGGTATCTGTTATTCTATACATAAACTACCCCAAACCCCTCGATTAGATTCCAGTCTGTAACTCACTCCCGGGTATCTGTTATTCTATATATAAACCACCCCGAACCCCTCGATTAGATTCCAGTCTGTAACACACACCCGGGTATCTGTTATTCTATATATAAACCACCCCGAACCCCTCGATTAGATTCCAGTCTGTAACTCACTCCCGGATATCTGTTATTCTATATATAAACCACCCCGAACCCCTCGATTAGATTCCCGCCTGTAACTCACTCCCGGGGATTTGTTAATCTATATATAAACCACCCCGAAACCCTCGATTAGATTCCAGTCTGTAACTCACTCCCGGGTATCTGTTATTCTATATATAAACCACCCCGAAAACCTCGATTAGATTCCAGTCTGTAACTCACTCCCGGGGATTTGTTATTCTATATATAAACCCCACCGAACCCCTCGATTAGATTCCAGTCTGTAACTCACTCCTGGGTATCAGTAATTCTATATATAAACCACCCCGAACCCCTCGATTAGATTCCAGTCTGTAACTCACTCCCGGGTATCTGTTATTCTATATATAAACCACTCCCAACCCCTCGATTAGATTCCAGTCTGTAACTCACTCCCGGGTATCTGTTATTCTATAGCTAAACCACCCCGAACCCCTCGATTAGATTCCAGTCTGTAACTCACTTCCGGGTATCTGTTATTCTATATATAAATCACCCTGAACCCCTCGATTAGATTCCAGTCTGTAACTCACTCCCGGGTATCTGTTATTCTATATATAAACCCACCCGAACCCCTCGATTAGATTCCAGTCTGCAACTCACTCCCGGGTATCTGTTATTCTCTATATAAATCACCCTGAACCCCTCGATTAGATTCCAGTATGTAACTCACTCCCGGGTATCTGTTATTCTATATATAAACCACCCCGAACCCCTCGATTAGATTCCAGTCTGTAACTCACTCCCGGGTATCTGTTATTGTATATATAAACCACCCCGAACCCCTCGATTAGATTCCAGTCTGTAACACACTCCCGGGTATCTGTTATTCTATATATAAACCACCCCGAAACCCTCGATTAGATTCCAGTCTGTACCACAATCCCGGGTATCTGTTATTCTGTATATAAACCACCCCGAACCCTTCGATTAGATTCCAGTCTGTAACACAAAACTGGGTATCTGTTATTGTATATATAAACCACCCCGAACCCCCCGATGAGATTCCAGTCTGTAACTCACTCCCGGGTATCTGTTATTCTATATATAAACCTCCCCGAACCCCTCGATTAGATTCCAGTCTGTAATTCACACCCGGGTATCTGTTATTCTATATATAAACCACCCCGAACCCCTCGATAAGATTCCAGTCTGTAACTCACTCCCGGGTATCTGTTATTCTATATATAAACCACCCCGAACCCCCCGATGAGATTCCAGTCTGTAACTCACACCCGGGTATCTGTCATTCTATATATAAACCCCCCCGAACCCCTCGATTAGATTCCAGTCTGTAACTCACTCCCGGGTATCTGTTATTCTATATATAAACCCCCCCGAGCCCCTCGATTAGATTCCAGTCTGTAACTCACTCCCGGGTATCTGTTATTCTAAATATAAATCCCCCCCGAAACCCTTGATTAGATTCCAGTCTGTAACTCACTCCCGGGTATCTGTTATTCTATATATAAACCACCCCGAACCCCTCGATTAGATTCCAGTCTGTAACTCACTCCCGGGTATATGTTATTCTATATATAAACCACCCCGAACCCCTGGATTAGATTCCAGTCTGTAACTCACTCCCAGGTATCTGTAATTCTATATATAAACCACCCCGAACCCCTCGATTAGATTCCAGTCTGTAACTCACTCCCGGGTATCTGTTATTCTATATATAAACCACCCCGCACCCCTCGATTAGATTCCAGTCTGTAATTCACTCCCGGGTATCTGTTATTCTATATATAAACCACCCCGATACCCTCGATTAGATTCCAGTCTGTAACTCATTCCCGGGTATCTGTTATTCTATACATAAACCACCCCGAACCCCTCGATTAGATTCCAGTCTGTAACTCACTCCCGGGTATCTGTTATTCTATATATAAACTACCCCAAACCCCTCGATTAGATTCCAGTCTGTAACTCACTCCCGGGTATCTGTTATTCTATATATAAACCACCCCGAACCCCTCGATTAGATTCCAGTCTGTAACTCACTCCCGGATATCTGTTATTCTATATATAAACCACCCCGAACCCCTCGATTAGATTCCCGCCTGTAACTCACTCCCGGGGATTTGTTAATCTATATATAAACCACCCCGAAACCCTCGATTAGATTCCAGTCTGTAACTCACTCCCGGGGATTTGTTATTCTATATATAAACCCCACCGAACCCGTCGATTAGATTCCAGTCTGTAACTCACTCCTGGGTATCAGTAATTCTATATATAAACCACCCCGAACCCCTCGATTAGATTCCAGTCTGTAACTCACTCCCAGGTATCTGTTATTCTATATATAAATTACCCCGAACCCCTCGATTAGATTCCAGTCTGTAACTCACTCCCGGGTATCTGTTATTCTATATATAAACCACCCCGAACCCCTCGATAAGATTCCAGTCTGTAACTCACTCCCGGGTATCTGTTATTCTATATATAAACCACCCCGAACCCCCCGATGAGATTCCAGTCTGTAACTCACACCCGGGTATCTGTCATTCTATATATAAACCCACCCCGAACCCCTCGATTAGATTCCAGTGTGTAACTCACTCCCGGGTATCTGTTATTCTATATATAAATCACCCCGAACCCCTCGATTAGATTGCAGTCTGTAACTCACTCCCGGGTATCTGTTATTCTATATATAAACCACTCCCAACCCCTCGATTAGATTCCAGTCTGTAACTCACTCCCGGGTATCTGTTATTCTATAGCTAAACCACCCCGAACCCCTCGATTAGATTCCAGTCTGTAACTCACTTCCGGGTATCTGTTATTCTATATATAAATCACCCTGAACCCCTCGATTAGATTCCAGTCTGTAACTCACTCCCGGGTATCTGTTATTCTATATATAAACCACCCCGAACCCCTCGATTAGATTCCAGTCTGTAACTCACTCCCGGGTATCTGTTATTCTATATATAAACCACCCCGAACCCCTCGATTAGATTCCAGTCTGCAACACACACCCGGGTATCTGTTATTCTATATATAAATCACCCCGAACCCCTCGATTAGATTCCAGTCTGTAACTCACTCCCGGGTATCTGTTATTCTATATATAAACCACCCTGAACCCCTCGATTAGATTCCAGTCTGTAACTCACTCCCGGGTATCTGTTATTCTATATATAAACCACCCCGAACCCCTCGATTAGATTCCAGTCTGTAACTCACTCCCGGGTATCTGTTATTCTATATATAAACCCCCCCGAGCCCCTCGATTAGATTCCAGTCTGTAACTCACTCCCGGGTATCTGTTATTCTAAATATAAATCCCCCCCGAAACCCTTGATTAGATTCCAGTCTGTAACTCACTCCCGGGTATCTGTTATTCTATATATAAACCACCCCGAACCCCTCGATTAGATTCCAGTCTGTAACTCACTCCCGGGTATATGTTATTCTATATATAAACCACCCCGAACCCCTGGATTAGATTCCAGTCTGTAACTCACTCCCAGGTATCTGTAATTCTATATATAAACCACCCCGAACCCCTCGATTAGATTCCAGTCTGTTATTCACTCCCGGGTATCTGTTATTCTATATATAAACCACCCCGATACCCTCGATTAGATTCCAGTCTGTAACTCATTCCCGGGTATCTGTTATTCTATACATAAACTACCCCAAACCCCTCGATTAGATTCCAGTCTGTAACTCACTCCCGGGTATCTGTTATTCTATATATAAACCACCCCGAACCCCTCGATTAGATTCCAGTCTGTAACACACACCCGGGTATCTGTTATTCTATATATAAACCACCCCGAACCCCTCGATTAGATTCCAGTCTGTAACTCACTCCCGGATATCTGTTATTCTATATATAAACCACCCCGAACCCCTCGATTAGATTCCCGCCTGTCACTCACTCCCGGGGATTTGTTAATCTATATATAAACCACCCCGAAACCCTCGATTAGATTCCAGTCTGTAACTCACTCCCGGGTATCTGTTATTCTATATATAAACCACCCCGAAAACCTCGATTAGATTCCAGTTTGTAACTCACTCCCGGGGATTTGTTATTCTATATATAAACCCCACCGAACCCCTCGATTAGATTCCAGTCTGTAACTCACTCCTGGGTATCAGTAATTCTATATATAAACCACCCCGAACCCCTCGATTAGATTCCAGTCTGTAACTCACTCCCGGGTATCTGTTATTCTATATATAAACCACTCCCAACCCCTCGATTAGATTCCAGTCTGTAACTCACTCCCGGGTATCTGTTATTCTATAGCTAAACCACCCCGAACCCCTCGATTAGATTCCAGTCTGTAACTCACTTCCGGGTATCTGTTATTCTATATATAAATCACCCTGAACCCCTCGATTAGATTCCAGTCTGTAACTCACTCCCGGGTATCTGTTATTCTATATATAAACCCACCCGAACCCCTCGATTAGATTCCAGTCTGCAACTCACTCCCGGGTATCTGTTATTCTCTATATAAATCACCCTGAACCCCTCGATTAGATTCCAGTATGTAACTCACTCCCGGGTATCTGTTATTCTATATATAAACCACCCCGAACCCCTCGATTAGATTCCAGTCTGTAACTCACTCCCGGGTATCTGTTATTGTATATATAAACCTCCCCGAACCCCTCGATTAGATTCCAGTCTGTACCACAATCCCGGGTATCTGTTATTCTGTATATAAACCACCCCGAACCCTTCGATTAGATTCCAGTCTGTAACACAAAACTGGGTATCTGTTATTGTATATATAAACCACCCCGAACCCCCCGATGAGATTCCAGTCTGTAACTCACTCCCGGGTATCTGTTATTCTATATATAAACCTCCCCGAACCCCTCGATTAGATTCCATTCTGCAATTCACACCCGGGTATCTGTTATTCTATATATAAACCACCCCGAACCCCTCGATAAGATTCCAGTCTGTAACTCACTCCCGGGTATCTGTTATTCTATATATAAACCACCCCGAACCCCCCGATGAGATTCCAGTCTGTAACTCACACCCGGGTATCTGTCATTCTATATATAAACCCCCCCGAACCCCTCGATTAGATTCCAGTCTGTAACTCACTCCCGGGTATCTGTTATTCTATATATAAATCACCCCGAACCCCTCGATTAGATTCCAGTCTGTAACTCACTCCCGGGTATCTGTTATTCTATATATAAACCACTCCCAACCCCTCGATTAGATTCCAGTCTGTAACTCACTCCCGGGTATCTGTTATTCTATATATAAATCCCCCCCGAAACCCTTGATTAGATTCCAGTCTGTAACTCACTCCCGGGTATTTGTTATTCTATATATAAACCACTCCCAACCACTCGATTAGGTTCCAGTCTGTAACTCACTCCCGGGTATCTGTTATTCTATAGCTAAAGCACCCCGAACCCCTCGATTAGATTCCAGTCTGTAACTCACATCCGGGTATCTGTTATTCTATATATAAATCACCCTGAACCCCTCGATTAGATTCCAGTCTGTAACTCGCTCCCGTGTATCTGTTATTCTATATATAAACCCCCCCGAACCCCTCGATTAGATTCCAGTCTGTAACACACTCCCGGGTATCTGTTATTCTATACATAAACCACCCCGATCCCCTCGATTAGATTCCAGTCTGTAACTCACTCCCGGGTATCTGTTATTCTATATATAAACCACCCCGAACCCCTCGATTAGATTCCAGTCTGTAACTCACTCCCGGGTATCTGTTATTCTATATATAAACTACCCCGAACATCTCGATTAGCTTCCAGTCTGTAACTCACACCCGGGTATCTGTTATTCTATATATAAAATACCCCGAACCCCTCGATTAGATTCCAGTCTGTAACTCACTCCTGGGTATCTGTTATTCTATATATAAACCACCCCGAACCCCTCGATTAGCTTCCAGTCTGTAACTCACTCCCAGGTATCTTTAATTGTATATATAATCCACGTCGAACCCCTCGAGTACATTCCAGTCTGTAACTCGCTCCCGGGTATCTGTTATTCTATATGTAAACCACCCCAAACCCCTCGATTAAATTCCAGTCTGTAACTCACTCCCGGGCATCAGTTATTCTATATATAAACCACCCCGAACCCCTCGATTAGATTCCAATCTGTAACTCACTCCCGGGTATCTGTTATTCTATATATAAACCACCCCGAACCCCCTGATTAGATTCCAGTCTGTAACTCACTCCCGGGTATCTGTTATTCTATACATAAACCCCCAGCAAACCTCGATTAGATTCCAGTCTGTAACTCACTCCCGGGTATCTGTTAGTCTATATATAAACCCGCCCGAACCCCCCGATTAGATTCCAGTCTGTAACACACTCCCGGGTACCTGTTATTCTATATATAAACCCGCCCGAACCCCTCGATTAGATTCCAGTCTGTAACTCACTCCTGGTTATCTGTTATTCTATATATAAACCACCCTGAACCCCTCGATTAAATTCCAGTCTGTAACTCACTCCTGGTTATCTGTTATTCTATATATAAACCACCCCGAACCCCTCGATTAGATGCCAGTCTGTAACTCACTCCCGGGTATCTGTTATTCTATATATAAACCACCCCGAACCCCCCGATGAGATTCCGGTCCGTAACTCACTCCCGGGTATCTGTTATTCTATATATAAACCACCCGAACCCCTCGATTAGATTCCAGTCTGTAACTCACTCCCGGGTATCAGTTATTCTATATATAAACCACCCCGAACCCCTTGATTAGATTCCAGTCTGTAACTCACACCTGGGTATCTGTTATTCTATATATAAACCTCCCCAAAACCCTCGATTAGATTCCAGTCTGTAACTCACTCCCGGATATCTGTTATTCTATATATAAACCACCCCGAACCCCTCGTTTAGATTCCAGTCTGTAACTCACTCCCGGGTATCTGTTATTCTATATATAAACCACACCGAATCCCTCGATTAGATTCCAGTCTGTAACTCACTACCGGGTATCTGTTATTCTATATATAAATCCCCCTCGAACCCCTCGATTAGATTCCAGTCTGTCACTCACTCCCGGGTATCTGTTATTCTATATATAAACCCCCCCGAACCCCTCGATTAGATTCCAGTCTGTAGCTCACTCCCGCGTATCTGTTATTCTATATATAAACCACCCCGAACCCGTCGATTAGATTCCAGTCTGTAGCTCACTCCCGGGTATCTGTTATTCTATATATAAATCACCCCGAAACCCTCGATTAGATTCCAGTCTGTAACTGTCTCCCGGGTATCTGTTATTCTATATATAAACCACCCTAAACCCCTCGATTAGATTCCAGTGTGTAACTCACTCCCGGGTATCTGTTATTCTATATATAAACCCACCCGAACCCCTCGATTAGATTCCAGTCTGTAACTCACTCCCGGGTATCTGTTATTCTGTATATAAACCACCCCGAACCCTTCGATTAGATTCCAGTCTGTAACACAATCCCGGGTATCTGTTATTCTATATATAAACCACCCCGAACCCCTCGATTAGATTCCAGTCTGTAACTCTCTCCCGGGTATCTGTTATTCTATATATAAACCCCCCGAACCCCTCGATTAGTTTCCAGTCTGTAACTCACGCCCGGGTATCTGTTATTCTATATATAAACCACCCCGAACCACTCGATTAGAGTCCAGTCTGTAACTCACTCCCGGGTATCTGTTATTCTGTCTATAAACCACCCCGAACCCCTCGATTAGATTCCAGTCTGTAACTCACTCCCAGGTATCTGTTATTCTATATATAAACCACCCCAATCCCGTCGATTAGATTCCAGTCTGTAAATGTCTCCCGGGTATCTGTTATTCTATATATAAATCACCCCGAACCCGTCGATTAGATTCCAGTCTGTATCTGTCTCCCGGGTATCTGTTATTCTATATATAAATCACCCCGAACCCGTCGATTAGATTCCAGTCTGTAACTCACTCCCGGATATCTGTTATTCTATATATAAACCACCCCGAACCCCTCGATTAGATTCCAGTCTGTAACTCACTCCCGGGTATCTGTTATTCTATATATAAACCACCCCGAACCCCTCGATTATATTCCAGTCTGTAACTCACTCCCGGGTATCTGTTATTCTATATATAAACCACCCCGAACCCCTCGATTAGATTCCAGTCTGTAACTCACTCCCGGGTATCTGTTATTCTATATATAAACCACCCCGAACCCCTCAATTAGATTCCAGTCTGTAACTCACTCGCGGGTATCTGTTATTCTATATATAAACCCCCCCCGAACCCCTCGATTAGATTCCAGTCTGTACCACAATCCCGGGTATCTGTTATTCTGTATATAAACCACCCCGAACCCTTCGATTACATTCCAGTCTGTAACTCACTCCCGGGTATCTGTTATTCTATATATAAACCCCCCCGAAACCCTCGATTAGATTCCAGTTTGTAACTCACTCCCGGGTATCTGTTATTCTACAGATAAACCACCCCGAACCCTCGATGAGATTCCAGTCTGTAACTCACTCCCGGGTATCTGTTATTCTATATATAAACCACCCCGAACCGTCGATTAGATTCCAGTCTGTAACTCACTCCCGGGTAACTGTTATTCTGTATATAAACCACCCTGAACCCCTCGATTAGATTCCAGTCTGTAACTCACTCCCGGGTATCTGTTATTCTATATATAAACTACCCCGAACCCCTCGATTAGATTCCAGTCTGTAACTCACTCCCAGGTATCTTTAATTCTATATATAAACCCGCCCGAACCCCTCGATTAGATTCCAGTCTGTAACTCACTCCCGGGTATCTGTTACTCTATATATAAACCTCCCCAAAACCCTCGATTAGATTCCAGTCTGTAACACACGCCCGGGTATCTGTTATTCTATATTTAAACCCCCCCGAACCCCTCGATTAGATTCCAGTCTGTAACTCACTCCTGGGTATCTGTTATTCTATATATAAACCCACTCGAACCCCTCGATTAGATTCCAGTCTGTAACTCACTCCCGGGTATCTGTTATTCTATATATAAGCCACCCCGAACCCCTC
The DNA here is from genome assembly GCA_026770705.1 of Isurus oxyrinchus. NCBI lineage: Eukaryota > Metazoa > Chordata > Chondrichthyes > Lamniformes > Lamnidae > Isurus > Isurus oxyrinchus. Next base: position 46,937 of record JANJGN010000355.1, on the reverse strand, counting down.
GATTAGATTCCAGTCTGTAACTCACTCCCGGGTATCTGTTATTCTATATATAAACCACCCCGAACCCCTCAATTAGATTCCAGTCTGTATCTCACTCCCGGGTATCTGTTATTCTATATATAAACCCACCTGAACCCCTCGATTAAATTCCAGTCTGTAACTCACACCCGGGTATCTGTTATTCTATATATAATCTACCCCGAACCCCTCGATTAGATTCCAGTCTGTTATTCACTCCCGGGTATCTGTTGTTCTATATATAAATCACGCCGAACCCCTTGATTAGATTGCAGTCTGTAACTCACTCCCGGGTATCTGTTTTTCTATATATAAACCACCCCGAACCCCTCGATTCGATTGCAGTCTGTAACTCACTCCCGGGTATCTGATATTCTATATATAAACAACCCCGAACCCCTCGATTAGATTCCAGTCTGTAACTCACTCCCGGGTATCTCTTATTCTATATATAAACCACCCCGAACCCCTCGATTAGATTCCAGTCTGTAACTCACTCCCGGGTAGCTGTTATTCAATATATAAACCCCACCAAACCCCTCGATTAGATTCCAGTCTGTAACTCACTCCCGGGTATCTGTTATTCTATATATAAACCACCCCGAACCCCTCGATTAGATTCCAGTCTGTAACTCACTCCCGGGTATCTGTTATTCTATATATAAACCACCCCGAACCCCTCGATTAGATTCCTGTCTGGAACTCACTCCTGGGTATCTGTTATTCTATATATAAGCCATCCGAAACCCTCGATTAGATTCCAGTCTCTAACTCACTCCCGGGTATCTGTTATTCTACATATAAACCTTCCCGAAATCCTCGATTAGATTCCAGTCTGTAACTCACTCCCGGGTATCTGTTATTCTATATATAAACCACCCCGAACCCCTCGATTAGATTCCAGTCTGTAACTCACTCCCGGGTATCTGTTATTCTATATATAAACTCCTCTGAACCCCTTGATTAGATTCCAGTCTGTAACTCACTCCCGGGTATCTGTTATTCTATATATAAACTCCTCTGAACCCCTTGATTAGATTCCTGTGTGTAACTCATTCCCGGGAATCTGTTATTCTATATATAAACCTTCCCGATATCCTCGATTAGATTCCAGTCTGTAACTCACTCCCGGGTATCTGTTATTCTATATATAAACCACCCCGAACCCCTCGATTAGATTCCAGTCTGTAACTCACTCCCGGGTATCTGTTATTCTATATATAAACTCCTCTGAACCCCTTGATTAGATTCCAGTCTGTAACTCACTCCCGGGTATCTGTTATTCTATATATAAACTCCTCTGAAACCCTTGATTAGATTCCTGTGTGTAACTCATTCCCGGGAATCTGTTATTCTATATATAAACCTTCCCGATATCCTCGATTAGATTCCAGTCTGTAACTCACTCCCGGGTATCTGTTATTCTATATATAAACCACCCCGAACCCCTCGATTAGATTCCTGTCTGTAACTCACTCCCGGGTATCTGATATTCTATATATAAACCCCCCCCGAACCCCTTGATTAGATTCCAGTCTGTAACTCACTCCCGGGTATCTGTTATTCTATACATAAACCACCCCGAACAGCTCGATTAGATTCCGGTTTGTAAGTCACACCTGGGTATCTGTTATTCTATATATAAACCACCCCGAATCCCTCGATTAGATTCCAGTCTGTAACTCACTCCCGGGTATCTGTTATTCTATATATAAAACCCCCCCGAACCCCTCGATTAGATTCCAGTCTGTAACTCACTCCTGGGTATCTGTTATTCTATATATAAACCCCCCTGAAACCCTCGATTAGATTCCAGTCTGTAACTCACTCCCAGGTATCTGTTATTCTATATATAAACCACCCCGAACCCCTCGATTAGATGCCAGTCTGTAACTCACTCCCGGGTATCTGTTATTCTATATATAAACCACCCCGAACCCCCCGATGAGATTCCGGTCCGTAACTCACTCCCGGGTATCTGTTATTCTATATATAAACCACCCGAACCCCTCGATTAGATTCCAGTCTGTAACTCACTCCCGGGTATCAGTTATTCTATATATAAACCACCCCGAACCCCTTGATTAGATTCCAGTCTGTAACTCACACCTGGGTATCTGTTATTCTATATATAAACCTCCCCAAAACCCTCGATTAGATTCCAGTCTGTAACTCACTCCCGGATATCTGTTATTCTATATATAAACCACCCCGAACCCCTCGTTTAGATTCCAGTCTGTAACTCACTCCCGGGTATCTGTTATTCTATATATAAACCACACCGAATCCCTCGATTAGATTCCAGTCTGTAACTCACTACCGGGTATCTGTTATTCTATATATAAATCCCCCCCGAACCCCTCGATTAGATTCCAGTCTGTCACTCACTCCCGGGTATCTGTTATTCTATATATAAACCCCCCCGAACCCCTCGATTAGATTCCAGTCTGTAGCTCACTCCCGCGTATCTGTTATTCTATATATAAACCACCCCGAACCCGTCGATTAGATTCCAGTCTGTAGCTCACTCCCGGGTATCTGTTATTCTATATATAAATCACCCCGAAACCCTCGATTAGATTCCAGTCTGTAACTGTCTCCCGGGTATCTGTTATTCTATATATAAACCACCCTAAACCCCTCGATTAGATTCCAGTGTGTAACTCACTCCCGGGTATCTGTTATTCTATATATAAACCCACCCGAACCCCTCGATTAGATTCCAGTCTGTAACTCACTCCCGGGTATCTGTTATTCTGTATATAAACCACCCCGAACCCTTCGATTAGATTCCAGTCTGTAACACAATCCCGGGTATCTGTTATTCTATATATAAACCACCCCGAACCCCTCGATTAGATTCCAGTCTGTAACTCTCTCCCGGGTATCTGTTATTCTATATATAAACCCCCCGAACCCCTCGATTAGTTTCCAGTCTGTAACTCACGCCCGGGTATCTGTTATTCTATATATAAACCACCCCGAACCACTCGATTAGAGTCCAGTCTGTAACTCACTCCCGGGTATCTGTTATTCTGTCTATAAACCACCCCGAACCCCTCGATTAGATTCCAGTCTGTAACTCACTCCCAGGTATCTGTTATTCTATATATAAACCACCCCAATCCCGTCGATTAGATTCCAGTCTGTAAATGTCTCCCGGGTATCTGTTATTCTATATATAAATCACCCCGAACCCGTCGATTAGATTCCAGTCTGTATCTGTCTCCCGGGTATCTGTTATTCTATATATAAATCACCCCGAACCCGTCGATTAGATTCCAGTCTGTAACTCACTCCCGGATATCTGTTATTCTATATATAAACCACCCCGAACCCCTCGATTAGATTCCAGTCTGTAACTCACTCCCGGGTATCTGTTATTCTATATATAAACCACCCCGAACCCCTCAATTAGATTCCAGTCTGTAACTCACTCGCGGGTATCTGTTATTCTATATATAAACCCCCCCCCGAACCCCTCGATTAGATTCCAGTCTGTACCACAATCCCGGGTATCTGTTATTCTGTATATAAACCACCCCGAACCCTTCGATTACATTCCAGTCTGTAACTCACTCCCGGGTATCTGTTATTCTATATATAAACCCCCCCGAAACCCTCGATTAGATTCCAGTTTGTAACTCACTCCCGGGTATCTGTTATTCTACAGATAAACCACCCCGAACCCTCGATGAGATTCCAGTCTGTAACTCAATCCCGGGTATCTGTTATTCTATATATAAACCACCCCGAACCCCTCGATTAGATTCCAGTCTGTAACTCACACCCGGGTATCTGTTATTCTATATATAAACCACCCCGAACCCCTCGATTAGATTCCAGTCTGTAACTCACTCCCGGGTATCTGTTATTCTATATATAAACCACCCCGAACCGTCGATTAGATTCCAGTCTGTAACTCACTCCCGGGTATCTGTTATTCTGTATATAAACCACCCTGAACCCCTCGATTAGATTCCAGTCTGTAACTCACTCCCGGGTATGTTATTCTATATATAAACCACCCCGAACCCCTCGATTAGATTCCAGTCTGTAACTCACTCCCGGGTATCTGTTATTCTATATATAAACTACCCCGAACCCCTCGATTAGATTCCAGTCTGTAACTCACTCCCAGGTATCTTTAATTCTATATATAAACCCGCCCGAACCCCTCAATTAGATTCCAGTCTGTAACTCACTCCCGGGTATCTGTTACTCTATATATAAACCTCCCCAAAACCCTCGATTAGATTCCAGTCTGTAACACACGCCCGGGTATCTGTTATTCTATATTTAAACCCCCCCGAACCCCTCGATTAGATTCCAGTCTGTAACTCACTCCTGGGTATCTGTTATTCTATATATAAACCCACTCGAACCCCTCGATTAGATTCCAGTCTGTAACTCACTCCCGGGTATCTGTTATTCTATATATAAGCCACCCCGAACCCCTCGATTAGATTCCAGTCTGTAACTCACTCCCGGGTATCTGTTATTCTATATATAAACCACCCCGAACCCCTCAATTAGATTCCAGTCTGTATCTCACTCCCGGGTATCTGTTATTCTATATATAAACCCACCTGAACCCCTCGATTAAATTCCAGTCTGTAACTCACACCCGGGTATCTGTTATTCTATATATAATCTACCCCGAACCCCTCGATTAGATTCCAGTCTGTTATTCACTCCCGGGTATCTGTTGTTCTATATATAAATCACGCCGAACCCCTTGATTAGATTGCAGTCTGTAACTCACTCCCGGGTATCTGTTTTTCTATATATAAACCACCCCGAACCCCTCGATTCGATTGCAGTCTGTAACTCACTCCCGGGTATCTGATATTCTATATATAAACAACCCCGAACCCCTCGATTAGATTCCAGTCTGTAACTCACTCCCGGGTATCTCTTATTCTATATATAAACCACCCCGAACCCCTCGATTAGATTCCAGTCTGTAACTCACTCCCGGGTAGCTGTTATTCAATATATAAACCCCACCAAACCCCTCGATTAGATTCCAGTCTGTAACTCACTCCCGGGTATCTGTTATTCTATATATAAACCACCCCGAACCCCTCGATTAGATTCCAGTCTGTAACTCACTCCCGGGTATCTGTTATTCTATATATAAACCACCCCGAACCCCTCGATTAGATTCCTGTCTGGAACTCACTCCTGGGTATCTGTTATTCTATATATAAGCCATCCGAAACCCTCGATTAGATTCCAGTCTCTAACTCACTCCCGGGTATCTGTTATTCTACATATAAACCTTCCCGAAATCCTCGATTAGATTCCAGTCTGTAACTCACTCCCGGGTATCTGTTATTCTATATATAAACCACCCCGAACCCCCCGATGAGATTCCAGTCTGTAACTCACTCCCGTGTATCTGTTATTCTATATATAAACCCCCCCGAACCCCTCGATTAGATTCCAGTCTGTAACTCACTCCCGGGTAACTGTTATTCTATATATAAACCACCCCAAACCCCTCGATTGGTTTCCAGGTATTTATTTGAGCTGTAATGATGTATCTAGATTTCTAACATTACCACACACCCTTCTTCAAGTTCAAGTGCAAATGAGTTGCTAATGCTTTCCTGTTGAGGCAAATGTGAGTCGATCCTGCTTGGACTTTGAAAGGATGAAACTGTGGATTATGAAGAGGTGAACTGCAGGTTGAGTGTAAATGAAATTTTGGAGGATTTGTTCAGAGCTCATGAACGTGGAGTGGACAGAGGTTCAGTAATATATATATCGCTGATTGATACTTTCCTTTCTACCTCTGAAGATAAGAATCGAAGGGAGGCCTGATTCATTATTTTAGGAAAAACGCGGAGAGATGAATCAAAATAAAGGCTCCGCCTCTGAATGTGGTGCAGGAGCAGAGGGAGCTGGGTGTACATGTATGGAAATCATTGAGAGTGGCAGGACAGAGTGAGAGCGTGGGAATAAAGCAGACAGTATCCTGGGCTTTATTAATAGGGACAGAGAGTACAAGAGCAGGGAGGGTGTGTTGAGTTGGTATAAGACACAGACTGAGAGAGAGCGGGTAATAAAGCACACAGTATCCTGGGGTTTATTAATAGGGACAGAGAGTACAAGAGCAGGGAGGGTGTGTTGAGCTGGTATAAGACACAGACTGAGAGAGAGCGGGTAATAAAGCAGACAGTATCCTGGGCTTTATTAATAGGGACAGAGAGTACAAGAGCAGGGAGGGTGTGTTGAGCTGGTATAAGACACAGGGTGAGAGAGAGTGGGTAATAAAGCAGACAGTACCCTGGGTTTATTAATAGGGACAGAGAGTACAAGAGCAGGGAGGGTGTGTTGAGCTGGTATAAGACACAGGGTGAGAGAGAGCGGGTAATAAAGCAGACAGTATCCTGGGCTTTATTAATAGGGACAGAGAGTACAAGAGCAGGGAGGGTGTGTTGAGCTGGTGTAAGACACAGGGTGAGAGAGAGCGGGTAATAAAGCAGACAGTATACTGGGCTTTATTAATAGGGACAGAGAGTACAAGAGCAGGGAGGGTGTGTTGAGCTGGTATAAGACACAGACTGAGAGAGAGTGGGTAATAAAGCAGACAGTATCCTGGGCTTTATTAATAGGGACAGAGAGTACAAGAGCAGGGAGGGTGTGTTGAGCTGGTATAAGACACAGGGTGAGAGAGAGTGGGTAATAAAGCAGACAGTATCCTGGGCTTTATTAATAGGGACAGAGAGTACAAGAGCAGGGAGGGTGTGTTGAGCTGGTATAAGACACAGACTGAGAGAGAGCGGGTAATAAAGCAGACAGTATCCTGGGCTTTATTAATAGGGACAGAGAGTACAAGAGCAGGGAGGGTGTGTTGAGCTGGTATAAGACACAGGGTGAGAGAGAGCGGGTAATAAAGCAGACAGTATCCTGGGGTTTATTAATAGGGACAGAGAGTACAAGAGCAGGGAGGGTGTGTTGAGCTGGTATAAGACACAGACTGAGATAGAGAGCGGGTAATAAAGCAGACAGTATCCTGGGCTTTATTAATAGGGACAGAGAGTACAAGAGCAGGGAGGGTGTGTTGAGCTGGTATAAGACACAGACTGAGAGAGAGCGGGTAATAAAGCAGACAGTATCCTGGGGTTTATTAATAGGGACAGAGAGTACAAGAGCAGGGAGGGTGTGTTGAGCTGGTATAAGACACAGGGTGAGAGAGAGCGGGTAATAAAGCAGACAGTATCCTGGGCTTTATTAATAGGGACAGAGAGTACAAGAGCAGGGAGGGTGTGTTGAGCTGGTATAAGACACAGACTGAGAGAGAGCGGGTAATAAAGCAGACAGTATCCTGGGGTTTATTAATAGGGACAGAGAGTACAAGAGCAGGGAGGGTGTGTTGAGCTGGTATAAGACACAGACTGAGAGAGAGCGGGTAATAAAGCAGACAGTATCCTGGGATTTATTAATAGGGACAGAGAGTACAAGAGCAGGGAGGGTGTGTTGAGCTGGTATAAGACACAGGGTGAGAGAGAGCGGGTAATAAAGCAGACAGTATCCTGGGCTTTATTAATAGGGACAGAGAGTACAAGAGCAGGGAGGGTGTGTTGAGCTGGTATAAGACACAGGGTGAGAGAGAGCGGGTAATAAAGCAGACAGTATCCTGGGATTTATTAATAGGGACAGAGAGTACAAGAGCAGGGAGGGTGTGTTGAGCTGGTATAAGACACAGGGTGAGAGAGAGCGGGTAATAAAGCAGACAGTATCCTGGGATTTATTAATAGGGACAGAGAGTACAAGAGCAGGGAGGGTGTGTTGAGCTGGTATAAGACACAGGGTGAGAGAGAGTGGGTAATAAAGCAGACAGTATCCTGGGGTTTATTAATAGGGACAGAGAGTACAAGAGCAGGAAGGGTGTGTTGAGCTGGTATAAGACACAGACTGAGAGAGAGCGGGTAATAAAGCAGACAGTATCCTGGGCTTTATTAATAGGGACAGAGAGTACAAGAGCAGGGAGGGTGTGTTGAGCTGGTATAAGACACAGACTGAGAGAGAGCGGGTAATAAAGCAGACAGTATCCTGGGCTTTATTAATAGGGACAGAGAGTACAAGAGCAGGGAGGGTGTGTTGAGCTGGTATAAGACACAGGGTGAGAGAGAGCGGGTAATAAAGCAGACAGTATCCTGGGGTTTATTAATAGGGACAGAGAGTACAAGAGCAGGGAGGGTGTGTTGAGCTGGTATAAGACACAGGGTGAGAGAGAGCGGGTAATAAAGCAGACAGTATCCTGTGCTTTATTAATAGGGACAGAGAGTACAAGAGCAGGGAGGGTGTGTTGAGCTGGTATAAGACACAGGGTGAGAGAGAGAGCGGGTAATAAAGCAGACAGTATCCTGGGCTTTATTAATAGGGACAGAGAGTACAAGAGCAGGGAGGGTGTGTTGAGCTGGTATAAGACACAGACTGAGAGAGAGCGGGTAATAAAGCAGACAGTATCCTGGGCTTTATTAATAGGGACAGAGAGTACAAGAGCAGGGAGGGTGTGTTGAGCTGGTATAAGACACAGGGTGAGAGAGAGCGGGTAATAAAGCAGACAGTATCCTGGGCTTTATTAATAGGGACAGAGAGTACAAGAGCAGGGAGGGTGTGTTGAGCTGGTGTAAGACACAGGGTGAGAGAGAGTGGGTAATAAAGCAGACAGTATCCTGGGCTTTATTAATAGGGACAGAGAGTACAAGAGCAGGGAGGGTGTGTTGAGCTGGTATAAGACACAGGGTGAGAGAGAGAGCGGGTAATAAAGCAGACAGTATCCGGGGGTTTATTAATAGGGACAGAGAGTACAAGAGCAGGGAGGGTGTGTTGAGCTGGTATTAGACACAGGGTGAGAGAGAGCGGGTAATAAAGCAGACAGTATCCTGGGCTTTATTAATAGGGACAGAGAGTACAAGAGCAGGGAGGGTGTGTTGAGCTGGTATAAGACACAGGGTGAGAGAGAGCGGGTAATAAAGCAGACAGTATCCTGGGGTTTATTAATAGGGACAGAGAGTACAAGAGCAGGGAGGGTGTGTTGAGCTGGTATAAGACACAGACTGAGAGAGAGTGGGTAATAAAGCAGACAGTATCCTGTGCTTTATTAATAGGGACAGAGAGTACAAGAGCAGGGAGGGTGTGTTGAGCTGGTATAAGACACAGGGTGAGAGAGAGAGCGGGTAATAAAGCAGACAGTATCCTGGGCTTTATTAATAGGGACAGAGAGTACAAGAGCAGGGAGGGTGTGTTGAGCTGGTATAAGACACAGACTGAGAGAGAGCGGGTAATAAAGCAGACAGTATCCTGGGCTTTATTAATAGGGACAGAGAGTACAAGAGCAGGGAGGGTGTGTTGAGCTGGTATAAGACACAGACTGAGAGAGAGCGGGTAATAAAGCAGACAGTGTCCTGGGCTTTATTAATAGGGACAGAGAGTACAAGAGCAGGGAGGTTGTGTTGAGCTGGTATAAGACACAGACTGAGAGAGAGCGGGTAATAAAACAGACAGTATCCTGGGATTTATTAATAGGGACAGAGAATACAAGAGCAGGGAGGGTGTGTTGAGCTGGTATAAGACACAGACTGAGAGAGAGCGGGTAATAAAGCAGACAGTATCCTGGGCTTTATTAATAGGGACAGAGAGTACAAGAGCAGGGAGGGTGTGTTGAGCTGGTATAAGACACAGGGTGAGAGAGAGTGGGTAATAAAGCAGACAGTACCCTGGGTTTATTAATAGGGACAGAGAGTACAAGAGCAGGGAGGGTGTGTTGAGCTGGTATAAGACACAGGGTGAGAGAGAGCGGGTAATAAAGCAGACAGTATCCTGGGCTTTATTAATAGGGACAGAGAGTACAAGAGCAGGGAGGGTGTGTTGAGCTGGTGTAAGACACAGGGTGAGAGAGAGTGGGTAATAAAGCAGACAGTATCCTGGGCTTTATTAATAGGGACAGAGAGTACAAGAGCAGGGAGGGTGTGTTGAGCTGGTATAAGACACAGGGTGAGAGAGAGAGCGGGTAATAAAGCAGACAGTATCCGGGGGTTTATTAATAGGGACAGAGAGTACAAGATCAGGGAGGGTGTGTTGAGCTGGTATAAGACACAGACTGAGAGAGAGCGGGTAATAAAGCAGACAGTATCCTGGGGTTTATTAATAGGGACAGAGAGTACAAGAGCAGGGAGGGTGTGTTGAGCTGGTATAAGACACAGACTGAGAGAGAGCGGGTAATAAAGCAGACAGTATCCTGGGATTTATTAATAGGGACAGAGAGTACAAGAGCAGGGAGGGTGTGTTGAGCTGGTATAAGACACAGACTGAGAGAGAGCGGGTAATAAAGCAGACAGTATCCTGGGATTTATTAATAGGGACAGAGAGTACAAGAGCAGGGAGGGTGTGTTGAGCTGGTATAAGACACAGACTGAGAGAGAGCGGGTAATAAAGCAGACAGTATCCTGGGGTTTATTAATAGGGACAGAGAGTACAAGAGCAGGGAGGGTGTGTTGAGCTGGTATAAGACACAGACTGAGAGAGAGCGGGTAATAAAGCAGACAGTATCCTGGGCGTTATTAATAGGGACAGAGAGTACAAGAGCAGGGAGGGTGTGTTGAGCTGGTATAAGACACAGGGTGAGAGAGAGCGGGTAATAAAGCAGACAGTATCCTGGGCTTTATTAATAGGGACAGAGAGTACAAGAGCAGGGAGGGTGTGTTGAGCTGGTATAAGACACAGGGTGAGAGAGAGCGGGTAATAAAGCAGACAGTATCCTGGGATTTATTAATAGGGACAGAGAGTACAAGAGCAGGGAGGGTGTGTTGAGCTGGTATAAGACACAGACTGAGAGAGAGCGGGTAATAAAGCAGAGAGTATCCTGGGCTTTATTAATAGGGACAGAGAGTACAAGAGCAGGGAGGGTGTGTTGAGCTGGTATAAGACACAGGGTGAGAGAGAGCGGGTAATAAAGCAGACAGTATCCTGGGGTTTATTAATAGGGACAGAGAGTACAAGAGCAGGGAGGGTGTGTTGAGCTGGTATAAGACACAGGGTGAGAGAGAGCGGGTAATAAAGCAGACAGTATCCTGGGGTTTATTAATAGGGACAGAGAGTACAAGAGCAGGGAGGGTGTGTTGAGCTGGTATAAGACACAGGGTGAGAGAGAGCGGGTAATAAAGCAGACTGTATCCTGGGCTTTATTAATAGGGACAGAGAGTACAAGAGCAGGGAGGGTGTGTTGAGCTGGTATAAGACACAGGGTGAGAGAGAGCGGGTAATAAAGCAGACAGTATCCTGGGCTTTATTAATAGGGACAGAGAGTACAAGAGCAGGGAGGGTGTGTTGAGCTGGTATAAGACACAGGGTGAGAGAGAGCGGGTAACAAAGCAGACAGTATCCTGGGCTTTATTAATAGGGACAGAGAGTACAAGAGCAGGGAGGGTGTGTTGAGCTGGTATAAGACACAGTGTGAGAGAGAGTGGGTAATAAAGCAGACAGTAACCTGGGATTTATTAATAAGGACAGAGAGTACAAGAGCAGGGAGGGTGTGTTGAGCTGGTATAAGACACAGACTGAGAGAGAGCGGGTAATAAAGCAGACAGTATCCTGGGCTTTATTAAAAGGGACAGAGAGTACAAGAGCAGGGAGGGTGTGTTGAGCTGGTATAAGACACAGGGTGAGAGAGAGTGGGTAATAAAGCAGACAGTATCCTGGGGTTTATTAATAGGGACAGAGAGTACAAGAGCAGGGAGGATGTGTTGAGCTGGTATAAGACACAGACTGAGAGAGAGCGGATAATAAAGCAGACAGTATCCTGGGGTTTATTAATTGGGACAGAGAGTACAAGAGCAGGGAGGGTGTGTTGAGCTGGTATAAGACACAGACTGAGAGAGAGCGGGTAATAAAGCAGACAGTATCCTGGGGTTTATTAATAGGGACAGAGAGTACAAGAGCAGGGAGGGTGTGTTGAGCTGGTATAAGACACAGTGTGAGACAGAGCGGGTAATAAAGCAGACAGTATCCTGGGATTTATTAATAGGGACAGAGAGTACAAGAGCAGGGAGGGTGTGTTGAGCTGGTATAAGACACAGGGTGAGAGAGCGGGTAATAAAGCAGACAGTATCCTGGGATTTATTAATAGGGACAGAGAGTACAAGAGCAGGGAGGGTGTGTTGAGCTGGTATAAGACACAGACTGAGATAGAGCGGGTAATAAAGCAGACAGTATCCTGGCCTTTATTAATAGGGACAGAGAGTACAAGAGCAGGGAGGGTGTGTTGAGCTGGTATAAGACACAGGGTGAGAGGGAGCGGGTAATAAAGCAGACAGTATCCTGGGCTTTATTAATAGGGACAGAGAGTACAAGAGCAGGGAGGGTGTGTTGAGCTGGTATGAGACACAGGGTGAGAGAGCGGGTAATAAAGCAGACAGTATCCTGGGGTATATTAATAGGGACAGAGAGTACAAGAGCAGGGAGGGTGTGTTGAGCTGGTATAAGACACAGACTGAGAGAGAGCGGGTAATAAAGCAGACAGTATCCTGGGCTTTATTAATAGGGACAGAGAGTACAAGAGCAGGGAGGGTGTGTTGAGCTGGTATAAGACACAGGGTGAGAGAGCGGGTAATAAAGCAGACAGTATCCTGGGCTTTATTAATAGGGACAGAGAGTACAAGAGCAGGGAGGGTGTGTTGAGCTGGTATAAGACACAGGGTGAGAGAGTGGGTAATAAAGCAGACAGTATCCTGGGCTTTATTAATAGGGACAGAGAGTACAAGGGCAGGGAGGGTGAGTTGAGCTGGTATAAGACACAGGGTGAGAGAGAGCGGGTAATAAAGCAGACAGTATCCTGGGCTTTATTAATAGGGACAGTGAGTACAAGAGCAGGGAGGGTGTGTTGAGCTGGTATAAGACACAGGGAGAGAGAGTGGGTAATAAAGCAGACAGTATCCTGGGGTTTATTAATAGGGACAGAGAGTACAGGAGCAGGGAGGGTGTGTTGAGCTGGTATAAGACACAGGGTGAGAGAGCGGGTAATAAAGCAGACAGTATCCTGGGCTTTATTAATAGGGACAGAGAGTACAAGAGCAGGGAGGGTGTGTTGAGCTGGTATAAGACACAGGGTGAGAGAGAGCGGGTAATAAAGCAGACAGGATCCTGGGCTTTATTAATAGGGACAGAGAGTACAAGAGCAGGGAGGGTGTGTTGAGCTGGTATAAGACACAGGGTGAGAGAGAGCGGGTAACAAAGCAGACAGTATCCTGGGCTTTATTAATAGGGACAGAGTGTACAAGAGCAGGGAGGGTGTGTTGAGCTGGTATAAGACACAGTGTGAGAGAGAGTGGGTAATAAAGCAGACAGTATCCTGGGCTTTATTAATAGGGACAGAGAGTACAAGAGCAGGGAGGGTGTGTTGAGCTGGTATAAGACACAGGGTGAGAGAGAGCGGGTAATAAAGCAGACAGTATCCAGGGCTTTATTAATAGGGACAGAGAGTACAAGAGCAGGGAGGGTGTGTTGAGCTGGTATAAGACACAGGGTGAGAGAGAGTGGGTAATAAAGCAGACAGTAACCTGGGATTTATTAATAAGGACAGAGAGTACAAGAGCAGGGAGGGTGTGTTGAGCTGGTATAAGACACAGACTGAGAAAGAGCGGGTAATAAAGCAGACAGTATCCTGGGATTTATTAATAGGGACAGAGAGTACAAGAGCAGGGAGGGTGTGTTGAGCTGGTATAAGACACAGACTGAGAGAGAGCGGGTAATAAAGCAGACAGTATCCTGGGCTTTATTAATAGGGACAGAGAGTACAAGAGCAGGGAGGGTGTGTTGAGCTGGTATAAGACACAGGGTGAGAGAGCGGGTAATAAAGCAGACAGTATCCTGGGCTTTATTAAAAGGGACAGAGAGTACAAGAGCAGGGAGGGTGTGTTGAGCTGGTATAAGACACAGGGTGAGAGAGAGTGGGTAATAAAGCAGACAGTATCCTGGGGTTTATTAATAGGGACAGAGAGTACAAGAGCAGGGAGGATGTGTTGAGCTGGTATAAGACACAGACTGAGAGAGAGCGGGTAATAAAGCAGACAGTATCCTGGGGTTTATTAATTGGGACAGAGAGTACAAGAGCCGGGAGGGTGTGTTGAGCTGGTATAAGACACAGACTGAGAGAGAGCGGGTAATAAAGCAGACAGTATCCTGGGCTTTATTAATAGGGACAGAGAGTACAAGAGCAGGGAGGGTGTGTTGAGCTGGTATAAGACACAGGGTGAGAGAGAGCGGGTAATAAAGCAGACAGTATCCTGGGTTTTATTAATAGGGACAGAGAGTACAAGAACAGGGAGGGTGTGTTGAGCTGGTATAAGACACAGGGTGAGAGAGAGCGGGTAATAAAGCAGACAGTATCCTGGGGTTTATTAATAGGGACAGAGAGTACAAGAGCAGGGAGGGTGTGTTGAGCTGGTATAAGACACAGACTGAGAGAGAGTGGGTAATAAAGCAGACAGTACCCTGGGGTTTATTAATAGGGACAGAGAGTACAAGAGCAGGGAGGGTGTGTTGAGCTGGTATAAGACACAGACTGAGAGAGAGCGGGTAATAAAGCAGACAGGATCCTGGGGTTTATTAATAGTGACAGAGAGTACAAGAGCAGGGAGGGTGTGTTGAGCTGGTATAAGACACAGGGTGAGAGAGCGGGTAATAAAGCAGACAGTATCCTGGGCTTTATTAATAGGGACAGAGAGTACAAGAGCAGGGAGGGTGTGTTGAGCTGGTATAAGACACAGGGTGAGAGAGCGGGTAATAAAGCAGACAGTATCCTGGGCTTTATTAATAGGGACAGAGAGTACAAGAGCAGGGAGGGTGTGTTGAGCTGGTATAAGACACAGACTGAGAGAGAGCGGGTAATAAAGCAGACAGTATCCTGGGCTTTATTAATAGGGACAGAGAGTACAAGAGCAGGGAGGGTGTGTTGAGCTGGTATAAGACACAGGGTGAGAGATCGGGTAATAAAGCAGACAGTATCCTGGGGTTTATTAATAGGGACAGAGAGTACAAGAGCAGGGAGGGTGTGTTGAGCTGGTATAAGACACAGACTGAGAGAGAGCGGGTAATAAAGCAGACAGTATCCTGGGCTTTATTAATAGGGACAGAGAGTACAAGAGCAGGGAGGGTGTGTTGAGCTGGTATAAGACACAGACTGAGAGAGAGCGGGTAATAAAGCAGACAGTATCCTGGGCTTTATTAATAGGGACAGAGAGTACAAGAGCAGGGAGGGTGTGTTGAGCTGGTATAAGACACAGGGTGAGAGAGAGCGGGTAATAAAGCAGACAGTATCCTGGGGTTTATTAATAGGGGCAGAGAGTACAAGAGCAGGGAGGGTGTGTTGAGCTGGTATAAGACACAGGGTGAGAGAGAGCGGGTAATAAAGCAGACAGTATCCTGGGCTTTATTAATAGGGACAGAGAGTACAAGAGCAGGGAGGGTGTGTTGAGCTGGTATAAGACACAGGGTGAGAGAGAGCGGGTAATAAAGCAGACAGTATCCTGGGATTTATTAATAGGGACAGAGAGTACAAGAGCAGGGAGGGTGTGTTGAGCTGGTATAAGACACAGGGTGAGAGAGAGCGGGTAATAAAGCAGACAGTATCCTGGGGTTTATTAATAGGGGCAGAGAGTACAAGAGCAGGGAGGGTGTGTTGAGCTGGTATAAGACACAGGGTGAGAGAGCGGGTAATAAAGCAGACAGTATCCTGGGCTTTATTAATAGGGACAGAGAGTACAAGAGCAGGGAGGGTGTGTTGAGCTGGTATAAGACACAGGGTGAGAGAGAGCGGGTAATAAAGCAGACAGTATCCTGGGCTTTATTAATAGGGACAGAGAGTACAAGAGCAGGGAGGGTGTGTTGAGCTGGTATAAGACACAGTGTGAGACAGAGCGGGTAATAAAGCAGACAGTATCCTGGGATTTATTAATAGGGACAGAGAGTACAAGAGCAGGGAGGGTGTGTTGAGCTGGTATAAGACACAGGGTGAGAGAGCGGGTAATAAAGCAGACAGTATCCTGGGATTTATTAATAGGGACAGAGAGTACAAGAGCAGGGAGGGTGTGTTGAGCTGGTATAAGACACAGGGTGAGAGAGCGGGTAATAAAGCAGACAGTATCCTGGGATTTATTAATAGGGACAGAGAGTACAAGAGCAGGGAGGGTGTGTTGAGCTGGTATAAGACACAGGGTGAGAGAGAGCGGGTAATAAAGCAGACAGTATCCTGGGGTTTATTAATAGGGACAGAGAGTACAAGAGCAGGGAGGGTGTGTTGAGTTGGTATAAGACACAGACTGAGAGAGAGCGGGTAATAAAGCAGACAGTATCCTGGTCTTTATTAATAGGGACAGAGAGTACAAGAGCAGGGAGGGTGTGTTGAGCTGGTATAAGACACAGGGTGAGAGAGAGCGGGTAATAAAGCAGACAGTATCCTGGGCTTTATTAATAGGGACAGAGAGTACAAGAGCAGGGAGGGTGTGTTGAGCTGGTATAAGACACAGACTGAGAGAGAGCGGGTAATAAAGCAGACAGTATCCTGGGCTTTATTAATAGGGACAGAGAGTACAAGAGCAGGGAGGGTGTGTTGAGCTGGTATAAGACACAGGGTGAGAGAGAGCGGGTAATAAAGCAGACAGTATCCTGGGATTTATTAATAGGGACAGAGAGTACAAGAGCAGGGAGGGTGTGTTGAGCTGGTATAAGACACAGGTTGAGAGAGCGGGTAATAAAGCAGACAGTATCCTGGGCTTTATTAATAGGGACAGAGAGTACAAGTGCAGGGAGGGTGTGTTGAGCTGGTATAAGACACAGACTGAGAGAGAGCGGGTAATAAAGCAGACAGTATCCTGGGGTTTATTAATAGGGGCAGAGAGTACAAGAGCAGGGAGGGTGTGTTGAGCTGGTATAAGACACAGGGTGAGAGAGAGCGGGTAATAAAGCAGACAGTATCCTGGGCTTTATTAATAGGGACAGAGAGTACAAGAGCAGGGAGGGTGTGTTGAGCTGGTATAAGACACAGGGTGAGAGAGAGCGGGTAATAAAGCAGACAGTATCCTGGGATTTATTAATAGGGACAGAGAGTACAAGAGCAGGGAGGGTGTGTTGAGCTGGTATAAGACACAGGGTGAGAGAGAGCGGGTAATAAAGCAGACAGTATCCTGGGGTTTATTAATAGGGGCAGAGAGTACAAGAGCAGGGAGGGTGTGTTGAGCTGGTATAAGACACAGGGTGAGAGAGCGGGTAATAAAGCAGACAGTATCCTGGGCTTTATTAATAGGGACAGAGAGTACAAGAGCAGGGAGGGTGTGTTGAGCTGGTATAAGACACAGGGTGAGAGAGAGCGGGTAATAAAGCAGACAGTATCCTGGGCTTTATTAATAGGGACAGAGAGTACAAGAGCAGGGAGGGTGTGTTGAGCTGGTATAAGACACAGGGTGAGAGAGAGCGGGTAATAAAGCAGACAGTATCCTGGGCTTTATTAATAGGGACAGAGAGTACAAGAGCAGCGAGGGTGTGTTGAGCTGTTATAAGACACAGGGTGAGAGAGCGGATAATAAAGCAGACAGTATCCTGGGGTTTATTAATAGGGACAGAGAGTACAAGAGCAGGGAGGGTGTGTTGAGCTGGTATAAGACACAGGGTGAGAGAGAGTGGGTAATAAAGCAGACAGTATCCTGGGCTTTATTAATAGAGGCAGAGAGTACAAGAGCAGGGAGGGTGTGTTGAGCTGGTATAAGACACAGACTGAGAGAGAGTGGGTAATAAAGCAGACAGTATCCAGGTGTTTATTAATAGGGACAGAGAGTACAAGAGCAGGGAGGGTGTGTTGAGCTGGTATAAGACACAGGGTGAGAGAGAGCGGGTAATAAAGCAGACAGTATCCTGGGGTTTATTAATAGGGACAGAGAGTACAAGAGCAGGGAGGGTGTGTTGAGCTGGTATAAGACACAGGGTGAGAGAGAGCGGGTAATAAAGCAGACAGTATCCTGGGCTTTATTAATAGGGACAGAGAGTACAAGAGCAGGGAGGGTGTGTTGAACTGGTATAAGACACAGACTGAGAGAGAGCGGGTAATAAAGCAGACAGTATCCTGGGCTTTATTAATAGGGACAGAGAGTACAAGAGCAGGGACGGTGTGTTGAGCTGGTATAAGACACAGGGTGAGAGAGAGCGGGTAATAAAGCAGACAGTATCCTGGGCTTTATTAATAGGGACAGAGAGTACAAGAGCTGCGAGGGTGTGTTGAGCTGGTATAAGAAACAGACTGAGAGAGAGCGGGTAATAAAGCAGACAGTATCCTGGGTTTATTAATAGGGACAGAGAGTACAAGAGCAGGGAGGGTGTGTTGAGCTGGTATAAGACACAGGGTGAGAGAGCGGGTAATAAAGCAGACAGTACCCTGGGCTTTATTAATAGGGACAGAGAGTACAAGAGCAGGGAGGGTGTGTTGAGCTGGTATAAGACACAGGGTGAGAGAGCGGGTAATAAAGCAGACAGTATCCTGGGGTTTATTAATAGGGACAGAGAGTACAAGAGCAGGGAGGGTGTGTTGAGCTGGTATAAGACACAGACTGAGAGAGAGCGGGTAATAAAGCAGACAGTATCCTGGGCTTTATTAATAGGGACAGAGAGTACAAGTGCAGGGAGGGTGTGTTGAGCTGGTATAAGACTCAGGGTGAGAGAGCGGGTAATAAAGCAGACAGTATCCTGGGGTTTATTAATAGGGACAGAGAGTACAAGAGCAGGGAGGGTGTGTTGAGCTGGTATAAGACACAGACTGAGAGAGAGCGGGTAATAAAGCAGACAGTATCCTGGGGTTTATTAATAGGGACAGAGAGTACAAGAGCAGGGAGGGTGTGCTGAGCTGGTATAAGACACAGGGTGAGAGAGAGTGGGTAATAAAGCAGACAGTATCCTGGGGTTTATTAATAGGGACATAGAGCACAAGAGCAGGGAGGGTGTGTTGAGCTGGTATAAGAAACAGGGTGAGAGAGCGGGTAATAAAGCAGACAGTATCCTGGGGTTTATTAATAGGGACAGAGAGTACAAGTGCAGGGAGGGTGTGTTGAGCTGGTATAAGACACAGACTGAGAGAGAGCGGGTATTAAAGCAGGCAGTATCCTGGTGTTTATTAATAGGGACAGAGAGTACAAGAGCAGGGAGGGTGTGTTGAGCTGGTATAAGACACAGGGTGAGAGAGAGCGGGTAATAAAGCAGACAGTATCCTGGGATTTATTAATAGGGACAGAGAGTACAAGAGCAGGGAGGGTGTGTTGAGCTGGTATAAGACACAGGGTGAGAGAGAGCGGGTAATAAAGCAGACAGTATCCTGGGCTTTATTAATAGGGACAGAGAGTACAAGAGCAGGGAGGGTGTGTTGAGCTGGTATAAGACACAGGGTGAGAGAGAGCGGGTAATAAAGCAGACAGTATCCTGGGGTTTATTAATAGGGACAGAGAGTACAAGAGCAGGGAGGGTGTGTTGAGCTGGTATAAGACACAGGGTGAGAGAGCGGGTAATAAAGCAGACAGTATCCTGGGGTTTATTAATAGGGACAGAGAGTACAAGAGCAGGGAGGGTGTGTTGAGCTGGTATAAGACACAGGGTGAGAGAGAGCGGGTAATAAAGCAGACAGTATCCTGGGATTTATTAATAGGGACAGAGAGTACAAGAGCAGGGACGGTGTGTTGAGCTGGTATAAGACACCGGGTGAGAGAGAGCGGGTAATAAAGCAGACAGTATCCTGGGCGTTATTAATAGGGACAGAGAGTACAAGAGCAGGGAGGGTGTGTTGAGCTGGTATAAGACACAGACTGAGAGAGAGCGGGTAATAAAGCAGACAGTATCCTGGGGTTTATTAATAGGGACAGAGAGTACAAGAGCAGGGAGGGTGTGTTGAGCTGGTATAAGACACAGGGTGAGAGAGCGGGTTATAAAGCAGAGAGTATCCTGGGCTTTATTAATAGGGACAGAGAGTACAAGAGCAGGGAGGGTGTGTTGAGCTGGTATAAGACACAGACTGAGAGAGAGTGGGTAATAAAGCAGACAGTATCCTGGGCTTTATTAATAGGGACAGAGAGTACAAGAGCAGGGAGGGTGTGTTGAGCTGGTATAAGACACAGACTGAGAGAGAGTGGGTAATAAAGCAGACAGTATCCTGGGATTTATTAATAGGGACAGAGAGTACAAGAGCAGGGAGGGTGTGTTGAGCTGGTATAAGACACAGACTGAGAGAGAGCGGGTAATAAAGCAGACAGTATCCTGGGATTTATTAATAGGGACAGAGAGTACAAGAGCAGGGAGGGTGTGTTGAGCTGGTATAAGACACAGGTTGAGAGAGCGGGTAATAAAGCAGACAGTATCCTGGGCTTTATTAATAGGGACAGAGAGTACAAGAGCAGGGAGGGTGTGTTGAGCTGGTATAAGACACAGACTGAGAGAGAGCGGGTAATAAAGCAGACAGTATCCTGGGATTTATTAATAGGGACAGAGAGTACAAGAGCAGGGAGGGTGTGTTGAGCTGGTATAAGACACAGGTTGAGAGAGCGGGTAATAAAGCAGACAGTATCCTGGGCTTTATTAATAGGGACAGAGAGTACAAGTGCAGGGAGGGTGTGTTGAGCTGGTATAAGACACAGACGGAGAGAGAGCGGGTAATAAAGCAGACAGTATCCTGGGGTTTATTAATAGGGGCAGAGAGTACAAGAGCAGGGAGGGTGTGTTGAGCTGGTATAAGACACAGGTTGAGAGAGCGGGTAATAAAGCAGACAGTATCCTGGGGTTTATTAATAGGGACAGAGAGTACAAGAGCAGGGAGGGTGTGTTGAGCTGGTATAAGACACAGACTGAGAGAGAGCGGGTAATAAAGCAGACAGTATCCTGGGATTTATTAATAGGGACAGAGAGTACAAGAGCAGGGAGGGTGTGTTGAGCTGGTATAAGACACAGGTTGAGAGAGCGGGTAATAAAGCAGACAGTATCCTGGGCTTTATTAATAGGGACAGAGAGTACAAGAGCAGGGAGGGTGTGTTGAGCTGGTATAAGACACAGACTGAGAGAGAGCGGGTAATAAAGCAGACAGTATCCTGGGATTTATTAATAGGGACAGAGAGTACAAGAGCAGGGAGGGTGTGTTGAGCTGGTATAAGACACAGGTTGAGAGAGCGGGTAATAAAGCAGACAGTATCCTGGGCTTTATTAATAGGGACAGAGAGTACAAGTGCAGGGAGGGTGTGTTGAGCTGGTATAAGACACAGACGGAGAGAGAGCGGGTAATAAAGCAGACAGTATCCTGGGGTTTATTAATAGGGGCAGAGAGTACAAGAGCAGGGAGGGTGTGTTGAGCTGGTATAAGACACAGGTTGAGAGAGCGGGTAATAAAGCAGACAGTATCCTGGGGTTTATTAATAGGGACAGAGAGTACAAGAGCAGGGAGGGTGTGTTGAGCTGGTATAAGACACAGACTGAGAGAGAGCGGGTAATAAAGCAGACAGTATCCTGGGCTTTATTAATAGGGACAGAGAGTACAAGAGCAGGGAGGGTGTGTTGAGCTGGTATAAGACACAGACTGAGAGAGAGCGGGTAATAAAGCAGACAGTATCCTGGGCTTTATTAATAGGGACAGAGAGTACAAGAGCAGGGAGGGTGTGTTGAGCTGGTATAAGACACAGGGTGAGAGAGCGGGTAATAAAGCAGACAGTATCCTGGGCTTTATTAATAGGGGCAGAGAGTACAAGAGCAGGGAGGGTGTGTTGAGCTGGTATAAGACACAGGGTGAGAGAGCGGGTAATAAAGCAGACAGTATCCTGGGGTTTATTAATAGGGACAGAGAGTACAAGAGCAGGGAGGGTGTGTTGAGCTGGTATAAGACACAGACTGAGAGAGAGCGGGTAATAAAGCAGACAGTATCCTGGGGTTTATTAATAGGGACAGAGAGTACAAGAGCAGGGAGGGTGTGTTGAGCTGGTATAAGACACAGGTTGAGAGAGAGCGGGTAATAAAGCAGACAGTATCCTGGGCTTTATTAATAGGGACAGAGAGTACAAGAGCAGGGAGGGTGTGTTGAGCTGGTATAAGACACAGACTGAGAGAGAGAGCGGGTAATAAAGCAGACAGTATCCTGGGCTTTATTAATAGGGACAGAGAGTACAAGAGCAGGGAGGGTGTGTTGAGCTGGTATAAGACACAGACTGAGAGAGAGCGGGTAATAAAGCAGACAGTATCCTGGGCTTTATTAATAGGGACAGAGAGTACAAGAGCAGGGAGGGTGTGTTGAGCTGGTATAAGACACAGGGTGAGAGAGAGCGGGTAATAAAGCAGACAGTATCCTGGGGTTTATTAATAGGGACAGAGAGTACAAGAGCAGGGAGGGTGTGTTGAGCTGGTATAAGACACAGGGTGAGAGAGAGCGGGTAATAAAGCAGACAGTATCCTGGGCTTTATTAATAGGGACAGAGAGTACAAGAGCAGGGAGGGTGTGTTGAGCTGGTATAAGACACAGACTGAGAGAGAGCGGGTAATAAAGCAGACAGTATCCTGGGCTTTATTAATAGGGACAGAGAGTACAAGAGCAGGGAGGGTGTGTTGAGCTGGTATAAGACACAGGGTGAGAGAGAGCGGGTAATAAAGCAGACAGTATCCTGGGCTTTATTAATAGGGACAGAGAGTACAAGAGCAGGGAGGGTGTGTTGAGCTGGTATAAGACACAGACTGAGAGAGAGCGGGTAATAAAGCAGACAGTATCCTGGGGTTTATTAATAGGGACAGAGAGTACAAGAGCAGGGAGGGTGTGTTGAGCTGGTATAAGACACAGGGTGAGAGAGAGCGGGTAATAAAGCAGACAGTATCCTGGGGTTTATTAATAGGGACAGAGAGTACAAGAGCAGGGAGGGTGTGTTGAGCTGGTATAAGACACAGGGTGAGAGAGAGCGGGTAATAAAGCAGACAGTATCCTGGGGTTTATTAATAGGGACAGAGAGTACAAGAGCAGGGAGGGTGTGTTGAGCTGGTATAAGACACAGGGTGAGAGATCGGGTAATAAAGCAGACAGTATCCTGGGATTTATTAATAGGGACAGAGAGTACAAGAGCAGGGAGGGTGTGTTGAGCTGGTATAAGACACAGGGTGAGAGAGAGCGGATAATAAAGCAGACAGTATCCTGGGGTTTATTAATAGGGACAGAGAGTACAAGAGCAGGGAGGGTGTGTTGAGCTGGTATAAGACACAGACTGAGAGAGAGCGGGTAATAAAGCAGACAGTATCCTGGGCTTTATTAATAGGGACAGAGAGTACAAGAGCAGGGAGGGTGTGTTGAGCTGGTATAAGACACAGGGTGAGAGAGAGCGGGTAATAAAGCAGACAGTATCCTGGGATTTATTAATAGGGACAGAGAGTACAAGAGCAGGGAGGGTGTGTTGAGCTGGTATAAGACACAGGGTGAGAGAGCGGGTAATAAAGCAGACAGTATCCTGGGCTTTATTAATAGGGACAGAGAGTACAAGAGCAGGGAGGGTGTGTTGAGCTGGTATAAGACGGAGACTGAGAGAGAGTGGGTAATAAAGCAGACAGTATCCTGGGGTTTATTAATAGGGACAGAGGGTACAATTGCAGGGAGGGTGTGTTGAGCTGGTATAAGACACAGGGTGAGAGAGAGCGGGTAATAAAGCAAACAGTATCCTGGGATTTATTAATAGGGACAGAGAGTACATGAGCAGGGAGGGTGTGTTGAGCTGGTATAAGACACAGACTGAGAGAGAGCGGGTAATAAAGCAGACAGTATCCTGGGATTTATTAATAGGGACAGAGAGTACAAGAGCAGGGAGGGTGTGTTGAGCTGGTATAAGACACAGACTGAGAGAGAGCGGGTAATAAAGCAGACAGTATCCTGGGATTTATTAATAAGAACAGAGAGTACAAGAGCAGGGAGGGTGTGTTGAGCTGGTATAAGACACAGGGTGAGAGAGCGGGTAATAAAGCAGACAGTATCCTGGGATTTATTAATAGGGACAGAGAGTACAAGAGCAGGGAGGGTGTGTTGAGCTGGTATAAGACACAGGGTGAGAGAGAGCGGGTAATAAAGCAGACAGTATCCTGGGCTTTATTAATAGGGACAGAGAGTACAAGAGCAGGGAGGGTGTGTTGAGCTGGTATAAGACACAGGGTGAGAGAGAGCGGGTAATAAAGCAGACAGGATCCTCGGCTTTATTAATAGGGACAGAGAGTACAAGAGCAGGGAGGGTGTGTTGAGCTGGTATAAGACACAGTGTGAGAGAGAGTGGGTAATAAAGCAGACAGTAACCTGGGATTTATTAATAAGGACAGAGAGTACAAGAGCAGGGAGGGTGTGTTGAGCTGGTATAAGACACAGACTGAGAGAGAGCGGGTAATAAAGCAGACAGTATCCTGGGCTTTATTAAAAGGGACAGAGAGTACAAGAGCAGGGAGGGTGTGTTGAGCTGGTATAAGACACAGGGTGAGAGAGAGTGGGTAATAAAGCAGACAGTATCCTGGGGTTTATTAATAGGGACAGAGAGTACAAGAGCAGGGAGGATGTGTTGAGCTGGTATAAGACACAGACTGAGAGAGAGCGGGTAATAAAGCAGACAGTATCCTGGGGTTTATTAATAGGGACAGAGAGTACAAGAGCAGGGAGGGTGTGTTGAGCTGGTATAAGACACAGGGTGAGAGAGAGCGGGTAATAAAGCAGACAGTATCCTGGGCTTTATTAATAGGGACAGAGAGTACAAGAGCAGGGAGGGTGTGTTGAGTGGTATAAGACACAGGGTGAGAGAGAGCGGGTAATAAAGCAGACAGTATCCTGGGCTTTATTAATAGGGACAGAGAGTACAAGAGCAGGGAGGGTGTGTTGAGCTGGTATAAGACACAGACTGAGAGAGAGCGGGTAATAAAGCAGACAGTATCCTGGGATTTATTAATAGGGACAGAGAGTACAAGAGCAGGGAGGGTGTGTTGAGCTGGTATAAGACACAGGGTGATAGAGCGGGTAATAAAGCAGACAGTATCCTGGGCTTTATTAATAGGGACAGAGAGTACAAGAGCAGGGAGGGTGTGTTGAGCTGGTATTAGACACAGGGTGAGAGAGAGCGGGTAATAAAGCAGACAGTATCCTGGGGTTTATTAATAGGGACAGAGAGTACAAGAGCAGGGAGGGTGTGTTGAGCTGGTATAAGACACAGGGTGAGAGAGTGGGTAATAAAGCAGACAGTATCCTGGGGTTTATTAATAGGGACAGAGAGTACAAGAGCAGGGAGGGTGTGTTGAGCTGGTATTAGACACAGGGTGAGAGAGAGCGGGTAATAAAGCAGACAGTATCCTGGGGTTTATTAATAGGGACAGAGAGTACAAGAGCAGGGAGGGTGTGTTGAGCTGGTATAAGACACAGGGTGAGAGAGTGGGTAATAAAGCAGACAGTATCCTGGGGTTTATTAATAGGGACAGAGAGTACAAGAGCAGGGAGGGTGTGTTGAGCTGGTATAAGACACAGGGTATGAGAGCGGGTAATAAAGCAGACAGTATCCTGGGCTTTATTAATAGGGACAGAGTGTACAAGAGCAGGGAGGGTGTGTTGAGTGGTATAAGACACAGGGTGAGAGAGAGCGGGTAATAAAGCAGACAGTATCCTTGGATTTATTAATAGGGACAGAGAGTACAAGAGCAGGGAGGGTGTGTTGAGCTGGTATAAGACACAGACTGAGAGAGAGCGGGTAATAAAGCAGACAGTATCCTGGGCTTTATTAATAGGGACAGAGAGTACAAGAGCAGGGAGGGTGTGTTGAGCTGGTATAAGACACAGGGTGAGAGAGAGCGGGTAATAAAGCAGACAGTATCCTGGGCTTTATTAATAGGGACAGAGAGTACAAGAGCAGGGAGGGTGTGTTGAGCTGGTATAAGACACAGACTGAGAGAGAGCGGGTAATAAAGCAGACAGTATCCTGGGCTTTATTAATAGGGACAGAGAGTACAAGAGCAGGGAGGGTGTGTTGAGTGGTATAAGACACAGGGTGAGAGAGAGCGGGTAATAAAGCAGACAGTATCCTGGGGTTTATTAATAGGGACAGAGAGTACAAGAGCAGGGAGGGTGTGTTGAGCTGGTATAAGACACAGGGTATGAGAGCGGGTAATAAAGCAGACAGTATCCTGGGCTTTATTAATAGGGACAGAGTGTACAAGAGCAGGGAGGGTGTGTTGAGTGGTATAAGACACAGGGTGAGAGAGAGCGGGTAATAAAGCAGACAGTATCCTGGGATTTATTAATAGGGACAGAGAGTACAAGAGCAGGGAGGGTGTGTTGAGCTGGTATAAGACACAGACTGAGAGAGAGCGGATATAAAGCAGACAGTATCCTGGGCTTTATTAATAGGGACAGAGAGTACAAGAGCAGGGAGGCTGTGTTGAGCTGGTATAAGACACAGGGTGAGAGAGAGCGGGTAATAAAGCAGACAGTATCCTGGGCTTTATTAATAGGGACAGAGAGTACAAGAGCAGGGAGGGTGTGTTGAGCTGGTATAAGACACAGACTGAGAGAGAGCGGGTAATAAAGCAGACAGTATCCTGGGGTTTATTAATAGGGACAGAGAGTACAAGAGCAGGGAGGGTGTGTTGAGCTGGTATAAGACACAGACCGAGAGAGAGCGGGTAATAAAGCAGACAGTATCCTGGGATTTATTAATAGGGACAGAGAGTACAAGAGCAGGGAGGGTGTGTTGAGCTGGTATAAGACACAGGGTGAGAGAGAGCAGGTAATAAAGCAGACAGTATCCTGGGATTTATTAATAGGGACAGAGAGTACAAGAGCAGGGAGGGTGTGTTGAGCTGGTATAAGACACAGACTGAGAGAGAGCAGGTAATAAAGCAGACAGTATCCTGGGCCTTATTAATAGGGACACAGAGTACAAGAGCAGGGAGGGTGTGTTGAGCTGGTATAAGACACAGGGTGAGAGAGAGCGGGTAATAAAGCAGACAGTATCCTGGGCTTTATTAATAGGGACAGAGAGTACAAGAGCAGGGAGGGTGTGTTGAGCTGGTATAAGACACAGGGTGAGAGAGAGCGGGTAATAAAGCAGACAGTATCCTGGGGTTTATTAATAGGGACAGAGAGTACAAGAGCAGGGAGGGTGTGTTGAGCTGGTATAAGACACAGACTGAGAGAGAGCGGGTAATAAAGCAGACAGTATCCTGGGATTTATTAATAGGGACAGAGAGTACAAGAGCAGGGAGGTTGTGTTGCGCTGGTATAAGACACAGGGTGAGAGAGTGGGTAATAAAGCAGACAGTATCCTGGGGTTTATTAATAGGGACAGAGAGTACAAGAGCAGGGAGGGTGTGTTGAGCTGGTATAAGACACAGGGTGAGAGAGAGAGCGGGTAATAAAGCAGACAGTATCCTGGGGTTTATTAATAGGGACAGAGAGTACAAGAGCAGGGAGGGTGTGTTGAGCTGGTATAAGACACAGGGTATGAGAGCGGGTAATAAAGCAGACAGTATCCTGGGCTTTATTAATAGGGACAGAGTGTACAAGAGCAGGGAGGGTGTGTTGAGTGGTATAAGACACAGGGTGAGAGAGAGCGGGTAATAAAGCAGACAGTATCCTGGGATTTATTAATAGGGACAGAGAGTACAAGAGCAGGGAGGGTGTGTTGAGCTGGTATAAGACACAGACTGAGAGAGAGCGGGTAATAAAGCAGACAGTATCCTGGGCTTTATTAATAGGGACAGAGAGTACAAGAGCAGGGAGCGTGTGTTGAGCTGGTATAAGACACAGACTGAGAGAGAGCGGGTAATAAAGCAGACAGTATCCTGGGATTTATTAATAGGGACAGAGAGTACAAGAGCAGGGAGGGTGTGTTGAGCTGGTATAAGACACAGGGTGAGAGAGAGCGGGTAATAAAGCAGACAGTATCCTGGGCTTTATTAATAGGGACAGAGAGTACAAGAGCAGGGAGGGTGTGTTGAGCTGGTATAAGACACAGACTGAGAGAGAGCGGGTAATAAAGCAGACAGTATCCTGGGATTTATTAATAGGGACAGAGAGTACAAGAGCAGGGAGGGTGTGTTGAGCTGGTATAAGACACAGACTGAGAGAGAGCGGGTAATAAAGCAGACAGTATCCTGGGCTTTATTAATAGGGACAGAGAGTACAAGAGCAGGGAGGGTGTGTTGAGCTGGTATAAGACACAGACTGAGAGAGAGCGGGTAATAAAGCAGACAGTATCCTGGGCTTTATTAATAGGGACAGAGAGTACAAGAGCAGGGAGGGTGTGTTGAGCTGGTATAAGACACAGACTGAGAGAGAGCAGGTAATAAAGCAGACAGTATCCTGGGCGTTATTAATAGGGACAGAGAGTACAAGAGCAGGGAGGGTGTGTTGAGCTGGTATAAGACACAGACTGAGAGAGAGCGGGTAATAAAGCAGACAGTATCCTGGGCTTTATTAATAGGGACAGAGAGTACAAGAGCAGGGAGGGTGTGTTGAGCTGGTGTAAGACACAGGGTGAGAGAGAGCGGGTAATAAAGCAGACAGTATCCTGGGCTTTATTAATAGGGACAGAGAGTACAAGAGCAGGGAGGGTGTGTTGAGCTGGTATAAGACACAGGGTGAGAGAGAGTGGGTAATAAAGCAGACAGTATCCTGGGGTTTATTAATAGGGACAGAGAGTACAAGAGCAGGGAGGGTGTGTTGAGCTGGTATAAGACACAGGGTGAGAGAGAGCGGGTAATAAAGCAGACAGTATCCTGGGGTTTATTAATAGGGACAGAGAGTGGAAGAGCAGGGAGGGTGTGTTGAGCTGGTATAAGACACAGACTGAGAGAGAGCGGGTAATAAAGCAGACAGTATCCAGGGCTTTATTAATAGGGACAGAGAGTACAAGAGCAGGGAGGGTGTGTTGAGCTGGTATAAGACACAGGGTGAGAGAGCGGGTAATAAAGCAGACAGTATCCTGGGGTTTATTAATAGGGACAGAGAGTACAAGAGCAGGGAGGGTGTGTTGAGCTGGTATAAGACACAGACTGAGAGAGAGCGGGTAATAAAGCAGACAGTATCCTGGGCTTTATTAATAGGGACAGAGAGTACAAGAGCAGGGAGGGTGTGTTGAGCTGGTATAAGACACAGACTGAGAGAGAGCGGGTAATAAAGCAGACAGTATCCTGGGATTTATTAATAGGGACAGAGAGTACAAGAGCAGGGAGGGTGTGTTGAGCTGGTATAAGACACAGACTGAGAGAGAGCGGGTAATAAAGCAGACAGTATCCTGGGGTTTATTAATAGGGACAGAGAGTACAAGAGCAGGGAGGGTGTGTTGAGCTGGTATAAGACACAGGGTGAGAGAGCGGGTAATAAAGCAGACAGTATCCTGGGGTTTATTAATAGGGACAGAGAGTACAAGAGCAGGGAGGGTGTGTTGAGCTGGTATAAGACACAGGGTGAGAGAGAGCGGGTAATAAAGCAGACAGTATCCTGGGGTTTATTAATAGGGACAGAGAGTACAAGAGCAGGGAGGGTGTGTTGAGCTGGTATAAGACACAGGTTGAGAGAGAGCGGGTAATAAAGCAGACAGTATCCTGGGCTTTATTAATAGGGACAGAGAGTACAAGAGCAGGGAGGGTGTGTTGAGCTGGTATAAGACACAGACTGAGAGAGAGTGGGTAATAAAGCAGACAGTATCCTGGGGTTTATTAATAGGGACAGAGAGTACAAGAGCAGGGAGGGTGTGTTGAGCTGGTATAAGACACAGGGTGAGAGAGAGCGGGTAATAAAGCAGACAGTATCCTGGGGTTTATTAATAGGGACAGAGAGTACAAGAGCAGGGAGGGTGTGTTGAGCTGGTATAAGACACAGGTTGAGAGAGAGCGGGTAATAAAGCAGACAGTATCCTGGGCTTTATTAATAGGGACAGAGAGTACAAGTGCAGGGAGGGTGTGTTGAGCTGGTATTAGACACAGGGTGAGAGAGAGCGGGTAATAAAGCAGACAGTATCCTGGGGTTTATTAATAGGGACAGAGAGTACAAGAGCAGGGAGGGTGTGTTGAGCTGGTATAAGACACAGGGTGAGAGAGAGTGGGTAATAAAGCAGACAGTATCCTGGGCATTATTAATAGGGACAGAGAGTACAAGAGCAGGGAGGGTGTGTTGAGCTGGTATAAGACACAGGGTGAGAGAGAGCGGGTAATAAAGCAGACAGTATCCTGGGGTTTATTAATAGGGACAGAGAGTACAAGAGCAGGGAGGGTGTGTTGAGCTGGTATAAGACACAGACTGAGAGAGAGCGGGTAATAAAGCAGACAGTATCCTGGGGTTTATTAATAGGGACAGAGAGTACAAGAGCAGGGAGGGTGTGTTGAGCTGGTATAAGACACAGGGTGAGAGAGAGTGGGTAATAAAGCAGACAGTATCCTGGGCATTATTAATAGGGACAGAGAGTACAAGAGCAGGGAGGGTGTGTTGAGCTGGTATAAGACACAGGGTGAGAGAGAGCGGGTAATAAAGCAGACAGTATCCTGGGGTTTATTAATAGGGACAGAGAGTACAAGAGCAGGGAGGGTGTGTTGAGCTGGTATAAGACACAGACTGAGAGAGAGCGGGTAATAAAGCAGACAGTATCCTGGGGTTTATTAATAGGGACAGAGAGTACAAGAGCAGGGAGGGTGTGTTGAGCTGGTATAAGACACAGGGTGAGAGAGAGCGGGTAATAAAGCAGACAGTATCCTGGGCTTTATTAATAGGGACAGAGAGTACAAGAGCAGGGAGGGTGTGTTGAGCTGGTATAAGACACAGGGTGAGAGAGCGGGTAATAAAGCAGACAGTATCCTGCGCTTTATTAATAGGGACAGAGAGTACAAGAGCAGGGAGGGTGTGTTGAGCTGGTATAAGACACAGGGGGAGAGAGAGTGGGTAATAAAGCAGACAGTATCCTGGGCTTTATTAATAGGGACAGAGAGTACAAGAGCAGGGAGGGTGTGTTGAACTGGTATAAGACACAGACTGAGAGAGAGCGGGTAATAAAGCAGACAGTATCCTGGGCTTTATTAATAGGGACAGAGAGTACAAGAGCAGGGAGGGTGTTTTGAGCTGGTATAAGACACAGACTGAGAGAGAGCGGGTAATAAAGCAGACAGTATCCTGGGATTTATTAATAGGGACAGAGAGTACAAGAGCAGGGAGGGTGTGTTGAGCTGGTATAAGACACAGGGTGATAGAGCGGGTAATAAAGCAGACAGTATCCTGGGCTTTATTAATAGGGACAGAGAGTACAAGAGCAGGGAGGGTGTGTTGAGCTGGTATTAGACACAGGGTGAGAGAGAGCGGGTAATAAAGCAGACAGTATCCTGGGGTTTATTAATAGGGACAGAGAGTACAAGAGCAGGGAGGGTGTGTTGAGCTGGTATAAGACACAGGGTGAGAGAGTGGGTAATAAAGCAGACAGTATCCTGGGGTTTATTAATAGGGACAGAGAGTACAAGAGCAGGGAGGGTGTGTTGAGCTGGTATTAGACACAGGGTGAGAGAGAGCGGGTAATAAAGCAGACAGTATCCTGGGGTTTATTAATAGGGACAGAGAGTACAAGAGCAGGGAGGGTGTGTTGAGCTGGTATAAGACACAGGGTGAGAGAGTGGGTAATAAAGCAGACAGTATCCTGGGGTTTATTAATAGGGACAGAGAGTACAAGAGCAGGGAGGGTGTGTTGAGCTGGTATAAGACACAGGGTATGAGAGCGGGTAATAAAGCAGACAGTATCCTGGGCTTTATTAATAGGGACAGAGTGTACAAGAGCAGGGAGGGTGTGTTGAGTGGTATAAGACACAGGGTGAGAGAGAGCGGGTAATAAAGCAGACAGTATCCTGGGATTTATTAATAGGGACAGAGAGTACAAGAGCAGGGAGGGTGTGTTGAGCTGGTATAAGACACAGACTGAGAGAGAGCGGGTAATAAAGCAGACAGTATCCTGGGGTTTATTAATAGGGACAGAGAGTACAAGAGCAGGGAGGGTGTGTTGAGCTGGTATAAGACACAGGGTGAGAGAGAGCGGGTAATAAAGCAGACAGTATCCTGGGCTTTATTAATAGGGACAGAGAGTACAAGAGCAGGGAGGGTGTGTTGAGCTGGTATAAGACACAGACTGAGAGAGAGCGGGTAATAAAGCAGACAGTATCCTGGGGTTTATTAATAGGGACAGAGAGTTCAAGAGCAGGGAGGGTGTGTTGAGCTGGTATAAGACACAGGGTATGAGAGCGGGTAATAAAGCAGACAGTATCCTGGGCTTTATTAATAGGGACAGAGTGTACAAGAGCAGGGAGGGTGTGTTGAGTGGTATAAGACACAGGGTGAGAGAGAGCGGGTAATAAAGCAGACAGTATCCTGGGCTTTATTAATAGGGACAGAGAGTACAAGAGCAGGGAGGGTGTGTTGAGCTGGTATAAGACACAGACTGAGAGAGAGCGGGTAATAAAGCAGACAGTATCCTGGGATTTATTAATAGGGACAGAGAGTACAAGAGCAGGGAGGGTGTGTTGAGCTGGTATAAGACACAGACTGAGAGAGAGCGGATATAAAGCAGACAGTATCCTGGGCTTTATTAATAGGGACAGAGAGTACAAGAGCAGGGAGGGTGTGTTGAGCTGGTATAAGACACAGGGTGAGAGAGAGCGGGTAATAAAGCAGACAGTATCCTGGGCTTTATTAATAGGGACAGAGAGTACAAGAGCAGGGAGGGTGTGTTGAGCTGGTATAAGACACAGACTGAGAGAGAGCGGGTAATAAAGCAGACAGTATCCTGGGATTTATTAATAGGGACAGAGAGTACAAGAGCAGGGAGGGTGTGTTGAGCTGGTATAAGACACAGGGTGAGAGAGAGCGGGTAATAAAGCAGACAGTATCCTGGGATTTATTAATAGGGACAGAGAGTACAAGAGCAGGGAGGGTGTGTTGAGCTGGTATAAGACACAGACTGAGAGAGAGCAGGTAATAAAGCAGACAGTATCCTGGGCGTTATTAATAGGGACAGAGAGTACAAGAGCAGGGAGGGTGTGTTGAGCTGGTATAAGACACAGGGTGAGAGAGAGCGGGTAATAAAGCAGACAGTATCCTGGGCTTTATTAATAGGGACAGAGAGTACAAGAGCAGGGAGGGTGTGTTGAGCTGGTATAAGACACAGACTGAGAGAGAGCGGGTAATAAAGCAGACAGTATCCTGGGATTTATTAATAGGGACAGAGAGTACAAGAGCAGGGAGGGTGTGTTGAGCTGGTATAAGACACAGGGTGAGAGAGAGAGCGGGTAATAAAGCAGACAGTATCCTGGGGTTTATTAATAGGGACACTGAGTACAAGAGCAGGGAGGGTGTGTTGAGCTGGTATAAGACACAGGTTGAGAGAGAGTGGGTAATAAAGCAGACAGTATCCTGGGCTTTATTAATAGGGACAGAGAGTACAAGAGCAGGGAGGGTGTGTTGAGCTGGTGTAAGACACAGGGTGAGAGAGAGCGGGTAATAAAGCAGACAGTATCCTGGGCTTTATAAATAGGGACAGAGAGTACAAGAGCAGGGAGGGTGTGTTGAGCTGGTATAAGACACAGGGTGAGAGAGAGTGGGTAATAAAGCAGACAGTATCCTGGGGTTTATTAATAGGGACAGAGAGTACAAGAGCAGGGAGGGTGTGTTGAGCTGGTATAAGACACAGGGTGAGAGAGAGCGGGTAATAAAGCAGACAGTATCCTGGGGTTTATTAATAGGGACAGAGAGTACAAGAGCAGGGAGGGTGTGTTGAGCTGGTATAAGACACAGACTGAGAGAGAGCGGGTAATAAAGCAGACAGTATCCTGGGCTTTATTAATAGGGACAGAGAGTACAAGAGCAGGGAGGGTGTGTTGTGCTGGTATAAGACACAGGGTGAGAGAGCGGGTAATAAAGCAGACAGTATCCTGGGCTTTATTAATAGGGACAGAGAGTACAAGAGCAGGGAGGGTGTGTTGAGCTGGTATAAGACACAGACTGAGAGAGAGCGGGTAATAAAGCAGACAGTATCCTGGGATTTATTAATAGGGACAGAGAGTACAAGAGCAGGGAGGGTGTGTTGAGCTGGTATAAGACACAGACTGAGAGAGAGCGGGTAATAAAGCAGACAGTATCCTGGGGTTTATTAATAGGGACGGAGAGTACAAGAGCAGGGAGGGTGTGTTGAGCTGGTATAAGACACAGGGTGAGAGAGCGGGTAATAAAGCAGACAGTATCCTGGGGTTTATTAATAGGGACAGAGAGTACAAGAGCAGGGAGGGTGTGTTGAGCTGGTATAAGACACAGGGTGAGAGAGAGCGGGTAATAAAGCAGACAGTATCCTGGGCTTTATTAATAGGGACAGAGAGTACAAGAGCAGGGAGGGTGTGTTGAGCTGGTATAAGACACAGACTGAGAGAGAGCGGGTAATAAAGCAGACAGTATCCTGGGATTTATTAATAGGGACAGAGAGTACAAGAGCAGGGAGGGTGTGTTGAGCTGGTATAAGGCACAGACTGAGAGAGAGCGGGTAATAAAGCAGACAGTATCCTGCGCTTTATTAATAGGGACAGAGAGTACAAGAGCAGGGAGGGTGTGTTGAGCTGGTATAAGACACAGGGGGAGAGAGAGTGGGTAATAAAGCAGACAGTATCCTGGGCTTTATTAATAGGGACAGAGAGTACAAGAGCAGGGAGGGTGTGTTGAGCTGGTATAAGACACAGGGTGAGAGAGAGAGCGGGTAATAAAGCAGACAGTATCCTGGGCTTTATTAATAGGGACAGAGAGTACAAGAGCAGGGAGGGTGTTTTGAGCTGGTATAAGACACAGACTGAGAGAGAGCGGGTAATAAAGCAGACAGTATCCTGGGCTTTATTAATAGGGACAGAGAGTACAAGAGCAGGGAGGGTGTGTTGAGCTGGTATAAGACACAGGGTGAGAGAGAGCGGGTAATAAAGCAGACAGTATCCTGGGATTTATTAATAGGGACAGAGAGTACAAGAGCAGGGGGGGTGTGTTGAGCTGGTATAAGACACAGGGTGATAGAGCGGGTAATAAAGCAGACAGTATCCTGGGCTTTATTAATAGGGACAGAGAGTACAAGAGCAGTGAGGGTGTGTTGAGCTGGTATTAGACACAGGGTGAGAGAGAGCGGGTAATAAAGCAGACAGTATCCTGGGGTTTATTAATAGGGACAGAGAGTACAAGAGCAGGGAGGGTGTGTTGAGCTGGTATAAGACACAGGGTGAGAGAGTGAGTAATAAAGCAGACAGTATCCTGGGGTTTATTAATAGGGACAGAGAGTACAAGAGCAGGGAGGGTGTGTTGAGCTGGTATTAGACACAGGGTGAGAGAGAGCGGGTAATAAAGCAGACAGTATCCTGGGGTTTATTAATAGGGACAGAGAGTACAAGAGCAGGGAGGGTGTGTTGAGCTGGTATAAGACACAGGGTATGAGAGCGGGTAATAAAGCAGACAGTATCCTGGGCTTTATTAATAGAGACAGAGTGTACAAGAGCAGGGAGGGTGTGTTGAGTGGTATAAGACACAGGGTGAGAGAGAGCGGGTAATAAAGCAGACTGTATCCTGGGATTTATTAATAGGGACAGAGAGTACAAGAGCAGGGAGGGTGTGTTGAGCTGGTATAAGACACAGGGTGAGAGAGAGCGGGTAATAAAGCAGACAGTATCCTGGGGTTTATTAATAGGGACAGAGAGTACAAGAGCAGGGAGGGTGTGTTGAGCTGGTATAAGACACAGGGTATGAGAGCGGGTAATAAAGCAGACAGTATCCTGGGCTTTATTAATAGAGACAGAGTGTACAAGAGCAGGGAGGGTGTGTTGAGTGGTATAAGACACAGGGTGAGAGAGAGCGGGTAATAAAGCAGACTGTATCCTGGGATTTATTAATAGGGACAGAGAGTACAAGAGCAGGGAGGGTGTGTTGAGCTGGTATAAGACACAGACTGAGAGAGAGCGGGTAATACAGCAGACAGTATCCTGGGCTTTATTAATAGGGACAGAGAGTACAAGAGCAGGGAGGGTGTGTTGAGCTGGTATAAGACACAGGGTGAGAGAGAGTGGGTAATAAAGCAGACAGTATCCTGGGCTTTATTAATAGGGACAGAGAGTACAAGAGCAGGGAGGGTGTGTTGAGCTGGTATAAGACACAGACTGAGAGAGAGCGGGTAATAAAGCAGACAGTATCCTGGGCTTTATTAATAGGGACAGAGAGTACAAGAGCAGGGAGGGTGTGTTGAGCTGGTATAAGACACAGGGTGAGAGAGCGGGTAATAAAGCAGACAGTATCCTGGGGTTTATTAATAGGGACAGAGAGTACAAGAGCAGGGAGGGTGTGTTGAGCTGGTATAAGACACAGGGTGAGAGAGAGTGGGTAATAAAGCAGACAGTATCCTGGGCTTTATTAATAGAGACAGAGAGTACAAGAGCAGGGAGGGTGTGTTGAGCTGGTATAAGACACAGGGTGAGAGAGAGCGGGTAATAAAGCAGACAGTATCCTGGGCTTTATTAATAGGGACAGAGAGTACAAGAGCAGGGAGGGTGTGTTGAGCTGGTATAAGACACAGACTGAGAGAGAGCGGGTAATAAAGCAGACAGTATCCTGGGCTTTATTAATAGGGACAGAGAGTACAAGAGCAGGGAGGGTGTGTTGAGCTGGTATAAGACACAGGGTGAGAGAGAGCGGGTAATAAAGCAGACAGTATCCTGGGATTTATTAATAGGGACAGAGAGTACAAGAGCAGGGAGGGTGTGTTGAGCTGGTATAAGACACAGGGTGAGAGAGAGCGGGTAATAAAGCAGACAGTATCCTGGGCTTTATTATTAGGGACAGAGAGTACAAGAGCAGGGAGGGTGTGTTGAGCTGGTATAAGACACAGACTGAGAGAGAGCGGGTAATAAAGCAGACAGTATCCTGGGATTTATTAATAGGGACAGAGAGTACAAGAGCAGGGAGGGTGTGTTGAGCTGGTATAAGACACAGGGTGAGAGAGAGAGCGGGTAATAAAGCAGACAGTATCCTGGGGTTTTTTAATAGGGACAGAGAGTACAAGAGCAGGTAGGGTGTGTTGAGCTGGTATAAGACACAGGTTGAGAGAGAGTGGGTAATAAAGCAGACAGTATCCTGGGCTTTATTAATAGGGACAGAGAGTACAAGAGCAGGGAGGGTGTGTTGAGCTGGTGTAAGACACAGGGTGAGAGAGAGCGGGTAATAAAGCAGACAGTATCCTGGGCTTTATTAATAGGGACAGAGAGTACAAGAGCAGGGAGGGTGTGTTGAGCTGGTATAAGACACAGACTGAGAGAGAGTGGGTAATAAAGCAGACAGTATCCTGGGATTTATTAATAGGGACAGAGAGTACAAGAGCAGGGAGGGTGTGTTGAGCTGGTATAAGACACAGGGTGAGAGAGAGTGGGTAATAAAGCAGACAGTATCCTGGGCTTTATTAATAGGGACAGAGAGTACAAGAGCAGGCAGGGTGTGTTGAGCTGGTATAAGACACAGGGTGAGAGAGCGGGTAATAAAGCAGACAGTATCCTGGGCTTTATTAATAGGGACAGAGAGTACAAGAGCAGGGAGGGTGTGTTGAGCTGGTATAAGACACAGACTGAGAGAGAGCGGGTAATAAAGCAGACAGTATCCTGGGGTTTATTAATAGGGACAGAGAGTACAAGAGCAGGGAGGGTGTGTTGAGCTGGTATAAGACACAGGGTGAGAGAGCGGGTAATAAAGCAGACAGTATCCTGGGCTTTATTAATAGGGACAGAGAGTACAAGAGCAGGGAGGGTGTGTTGAGCTGGTATAAGACACAGACTGAGAGAGAGCGGGTAATAAAGCAGACAGTATCCTGGGGTTTATTAATAGGGGCAGAGAGTACAAGAGCAGGGAGGGTGTGTTGAGCTGGTATAAGACACAGGGTGAGAGAGAGTGGGTAATAAAGCAGACAGTATCCTGGGCTTTATTAATAGGGACAGAGTGTACAAGAGCAGGGAGGGTGTGTTGAGCTGGTATAAGACACAGGGTGAGAGAGAGCGGGTAATAAAGCAGACAGTATCCTGGGATTTATTAATAGGGACAGAGAGTACAAGAGCAGGGAGGGTGTGTTGAGCTGGTATAAGACACAGACTGAGAGAGAGCGGGTAATAAAGCAGACAGTATCCTGGGGTTTATTAATAGGGACAGAGAGTACAAGAGCAGGGAGGGTGTGTTGAGCTGGTATTAGACACAGGGTGAGAGAGAGCGGGTAATAAAGCAGACAGTATCCTGGGGTTTATTAATAGGGACGGAGAGTACAAGAGCAGGGAGGGTGTGTTGAGCTGGTATAAGACACAGGGTGAGAGAGCGGGTAATAAAGCAGACAGTATCCTGGGGTTTATTAATAGGGACAGAGAGTACAAGAGCAGGGAGGGTGTGTTGAGCTGGTATAAGACACAGACTGAGAGAGAGAGCGGGTAATAAAGCAGACAGTATCCTGGGCTTTATTAATAGGGACAGAGAGTACAAGAGCAGGGAGGGTGTGTTGAGCTGGTATAAGACACAGGGTGAGAGAGAGCGGGTAATAAAGCAGACAGTATCCTGGGATTTATTAATAGGGACAGAGAGTACAAGAGCAGGGAGGGTGTGTTGAGCTGGTATAAGACACAGGGTGAGAGAGAGCGGGTAATAAAGCAGACAGTATCCTGGGATTTATTAATAGGGACAGAGAGTACAAGAGCAGGGAGGGTGTGTTGAGCTGGTATAAGACACAGGGTGAGAGAGAGCGGGTAATAAAGCAGACAGTATCCTGGGCTTTATTAATAGGGACAGAGAGTACAAGAGCAGGGAGGGTGTGTTGAGCTGGTATAAGACACAGACTGAGAGAGAGCGGGTAATAAAGCAGACAGTATCCTGGGGTTTATTAATAGGGACAGAGAGTACAAGAGCAGGGAGGGTGTGTTGAGCTGGTATAAGACACAGACTGAGAGAGTGCGGGTAATAAAGCAGACAGTATCCTGGGATTTATTAATAGGGACAGAGAGTACAAGAGCAGGGAGGGTGTGTTGAGCTGGTATAAGACACAGGGTGAGAGAGTGGGTAATAAAGCAGACAGTATCCTGGGGTTTATTAATAGGGACAGAGAGTACAAGAGCAGGGAGGGTGTGTTGAGCTGGTATAAGACACAGGGTGAGAGAGAGCGGGTAATAAAGCAGACAGTATCCTGGGATTTATTAATAGGGACAGAGAGTACAAGAGCAGGGAGGGTGTGTTGAGCTGGTATAAGACACAGACTGAGAGAGAGCGGGTAATAAAGCAGACAGTATCCTGGGATTTATTAATAGGGACAGAGAGTACAAGAGCAGGGAGGGTGTGTTGAGCTGGTATAAGACACAGGGTGAGAGAGAGCGGGTAATAAAGCAGACAGTATCCTGGGCTTTATTAATAGGGACAGAGAGTACAAGAGCAGGGAGGGTGTGTTGAGCTGGTATAAGACACAGGGTGAGAGAGAGGGTAATAAAGCAGACAGTATCCTGGGGTTTATTAATAGGGACAGAGAGTACAAGAGCAGGGAGGGTGTGTTGAGCTGGTATAAGACACAGGGTGAGAGAGAGTGGGTAATAAAGCAGACAGTATCCTGGGGTTTATTAATAGGGACAGAGAGTACAAGAGCAGGGAGGGTGTGTTGAGCTGGTATAAGACACAGGGTGAGAGAGAGTGGGTAATAAAGCAGACAGTATCCTGGGGTTTATTAATAGGGACAGAGAGTACAAGAGCAGGGAGGGTGTGTTGAGCTGGTATAAGACACAGACTGAGAGAGAGCGGGTAATAAAGCAGACAGTATCCTGGGCTTTATTAATAGGGACAGAGAGTACAAGAGCAGGGAGGGTGTGTTGAGCTGGTATAAGACACAGGGTGAGAGAGAGTGGGTAATAAAGCAGACAGTATCCTGGGCTTTATTAATAGGGACAGAGAGTACAAGAGCAGGGAGGGTGGTGAGCTGGTATAAGACACAGGGTGAGAGAGAGCGGGTAATAAAGCAGACAGTATCCTGGGATTTATTAATAGGGGCAGAGAGTACAAGAGCAGGGAGGGTGGTGAGCTGGTATAAGACACAGACTGAGAGAGAGCGGGTAATAAAGCAGACAGTATCCTGGGCTTTATTAATAGGGACAGAGAGTACAAGAGCAGGGAGGGTGTGTTGAGCTGGTATAAGACACAGGGTGAGAGAGCGGGTAATAAAGCAGACAGTATCCTGGGATTTATTAATAGGGACAGAGAGTACAAGAGCAGGGAGGGTGTGTTGAGCTGGTATAAGACACAGGGTGTGAGAGAGCGGGTAATAAAGCAGACAGTATCCTGGGGTTTATTAATAGGGACAGAGAGTACAAGAGCAGGGAGGGTGTGTTGAGCTGGTATAAGACACAGGGTGAGAGAGAGAGTGGGTAATAAAGCAGACAGTATCCTGGGGTTTATTAATAGGGACAGAGAGTACAAGAGCAGGGAGGGTGTGTTGAGCTGGTATAAGACACAGGGTGAGAGAGCGGGTAATAAAGCAGACAGTATCCTGGGCTTTATTAATAAGAACAGAGAGTACAAGAGCAGCGAGGGTGTGTTGAGCTGGTATAAGACACAGGGTGAGAGAGAGCGGGTAATAAAGCAGACAGTATCCTGGGATTTATTAATAGGGACAGAGAGTACAAGAGCAGGGAGGGTGTGTTGAGCTGGTATAAGACACAGACTGAGAGAGAGCGGGTAATAAAGCAGACAGTATCCTGGGCTTTATTAATAGGGACAGAGAGTACAAGAGCAGGGAGGGTGTGTTGAGCTGGTATAAGACACAGAGTGAGAGAGAGCGGGTAATAAAGCAGACAGTACCCTGGGGTTTATTAATAGGGACAGAGAGTACAAGAGCAGGGAGGGTGTGTTGAGCTGGTATAAGACACAGGGTGAGAGAGCGGGAAATAAAGCAGACAGTAGCCTGGGCTTTATTAATAGGGACAGAGAGTACAAGAGCAGGGAGGGTGTGTTGAGCTGGTATAAGACACAGACTGAGAGAGAGCGGGTAATAAAGCAGACAGTATCCTGGGCTTTATTAATAGGGACAGAGAGTACAAGAGCAGGGAGGGTGTGTTGAGCTGGTATAAGACAGACTGAGAGAGAGTGGGTAATAAAGCAGACAGTATCCTGGGGTTTATTAATAGGGACAGAGAGTACAAGAGCAGGGAGGGTGTGTTGAGCTGGTATAAGACACAGGGTGAGAGAGTGGGTAATAAAGCAGACAGTATCCTGGGGTTTATTAATAGGGACAGAGAGTACAAGAGCAGGGAGGGTGTGTTGAGCTGGTATAAGACACAGACTGAGAGAGAGCGGGTAATAAAGCAGACAGTATCCTGGGCTTTATTAATAGGGACAGAGAGTACAAGAGCAGGGAGTGTGTGTTGAGGTGGTGTAAGACGCAGGTTCAGCCTCAGTTGGAGTGTTGTGTCCAGTCCTAGTCTCCGCACTTTAGGATGGATGTGAAGGGGTTGGAGAGAGTGCAGAAAGATTGATGAAAATGGTTCTCGTGATGAGAAACTTCAGTTACGTGGAGAGATTGGAGATGTTGGGACTGTACCTTGGACAAGAGAAGGTTGAGAGGAGATTTAATCGAGGTGCTCAATACTGCGAGCGGTCCGGGACAGATTACAGAGGGAGAAACTGTTCCCATTGGTGATGGTTGGAGAACCAGAGGCGACACAGATTTAAGGGGATTGAGAAATGGCAACGAGATAACTTTTTCATGCAGAGAGTGGTTAGGATCTGGAATGCACTGTCTGAGAGTGTGGGGGAGACAGGGTCAATCGAGTGGTTAGGATCTGGAATGTACTGTCTGAGAGTGTGGGGGAGACAGGGTCAATCGAGTGGTTAGGGTCTGGAATGCGCTGTCTGAGAGTGTGGGGGAGACAGGGTCAATTGAGTGGTTAGGGTCTGGAACGCTCTGTGTGAGAGTGTGGGGGAGAGACAGACAGTTGAGTGGTTAGGATCTGGAACGCACTGTGTGAGAGTGTGGGGGAGACAGACAGTCGAGTGGTTAGGGTCTGGAACGCACTGTCTGAGAGTGTGGGGGAGACAGACAGTCGAGTGGTTAGGATGTGGAACGCACTGTCTGTGAGTGTGGGGGAGACAGGATGAATCGAGTGGTTAGGATCTGGAACGCACTGTGTGAGAGTGTGGGGGAGACAGACAGTCGAGTGGTTAGGGTCTGACACTCT
This sequence comes from Isurus oxyrinchus, assembly GCA_026770705.1. NCBI lineage: Eukaryota > Metazoa > Chordata > Chondrichthyes > Lamniformes > Lamnidae > Isurus > Isurus oxyrinchus. Next base: position 4,631 of record JANJGN010000355.1, on the reverse strand, counting down.
CAGACGGTGTACCCCAGATCCTGGAACGGGAAATCGTTTCTGCATCCTCCCCGAGATGAATTCTGAGTGAATTGCGCTTCCCCAAACTGGACACGGGACTGCAGTCGAGTCTGAGCTCGTGTTTTGTACAGGGGTAACATCGTCTTGTTCCTCTTGTCCGCTGTGCCTCTCTTTACCAAGCACTGGCTCTCCTGCTTGGACACCTTTAACATTTACCCCCCACCCCCAGCTCCCTCTGTTCCCGCCCCCACTCCAGAAGTTTACTTCCTGCTAACCTGTCTGCCATACGTCTGTGTGTCAACCTGTGTCCTTCTACTCCACCCAGCTGGTCTACGTCCTTCTGAGGAGATTCGCTGTCCTCCGCACGGTTCCCAACGCTCCCCCCGTGCTGTCTCATCCACAAACTAGGTAGCTGTGCCCTGTGCACCCAGATCTGGAGCGTTAATATAAATCAGGAAAAGCAGGGGCTCCTAACACCCGATTCACTCTCACCCAAACGCCCGAATGGATCCGCCCTGGTCCAAGCCAACGTTAGAGCCTCTCTGCTGCAGCCAGTTTGAACTGACCAGCCTGCATCCTGCGGTGTGTTCACCTCACGGCCTCTTTCGAACAAGGGCGCCCAACGTGCAGCTCTCCAGCGGTCGGGCACAGCCCCCGCGTCCCGGGGAAGGATTGGAGGATTACGCCTCGCGCCTGTGGGATCTCTCGCCTCCGGTAACTCAACCCTTCAGATCCGGCCCCTGCCGATTATCAGCTTTGGAACAGAGCCAGCCTTTCTCAAGCTCCCGTCATGCCGCGCCCGGACCCTTGCTCCTTTCCTCAGCAGCGGGCGCAGTCTACTTTCCCAAGGCTTCCTGGTGTGTCTCAGCCTCGGGCCCTCGGTCTCCAAGCGTAAATCTCCTGCATTAGCCCCACCTCCTCCTTTTCGCGCCTGTTTGCTGTTTCCAAGGCTGGCAGGAGGGGGTCCCTTCAACCTTCGCTGCCAACCTCTTCTCACACTCTCTCTCCCTCTCTCTCCTCTGCCCGTCACCAACCCCCCACCCCCCTCCCAACCCCTTCTCAAGGGGGCGAGTAGCGATGGGACAAGAAAGGCCCCCACCCCGTGAATGGATCATTTGTTTTATGAAAAAAACTGCCCTCTGGGGTGTATCATTTCAGCATGTGTTCAGCCCCTGATATCCTGTCACGTGTACGGTTTGTAACTCACCCCCCCCCACCCCTCTCGCAAACCCCCCCCCACACACACGCCACACGTCACTCAAGCAGCACCAGAGGCAGTTTGTTAAAAATTGGTTTTAATGTGAGCGTTTGGCTTTTTGCCGCAAGCTCCATCCAGTTCGGGTTCTACCCCCAGCGAGGGATTGACGTGCAGAGGCGCTCCAGTGGACGGCGGTGCTGGGTGGGGGGGGGGGGGGGGTTGCGGTGTAGTTGTGGCGATGGCTGTCAGGGCGCACTGTCTCTGCCTGTCGGTCGCTGGCGCGAGCGGAGCGCCGGGCTCTCGGCGAAGGGCTGGCTGCAGGGTCTGTGGCCGCTGTGGAGGTGTTGGTGCCGGGCCAGGTTGGAGGACTGGTTGAAGCCTTTGCCACACAGTGAGCAGCGGAAGGGCCTCTCACCGGTGTGGACGCGCTGGTGCTGCTCCAGGCTAGACAGCCGGTTAAAGTCTTTCCCGCAGACGGCGCAGGTGAAGGGCCGCTCGCCCGAGTGGATCCGGCGGTGCCGGGCCAGGTTGGAGGACTGGGTGAAAGTCTTGCCGCACTCGCCGCATCTGTGCCAGCGGTAGCCGGTGTGCACCAGCTGGTGCCGCTCCAAGTCCGACGCCTGGTGGAACGACTTGCTGCAGCGGGGGCAGCCGAACGAGGGCTCCTGCCGGTGCAGCCGCTGGTGCCGGGACAGGTTGGACGAGCGGCTGAAGCCTCTGCCGCAGGTGGCGCAGTGGTAGTTGGCGTGGACCCGCTGGTGCTGGTCAAAGGGTGAAACTCCGGAGACGCCACGGCCGCAGATGGAGCAGATGAAGAGCTCGTTGTCCTGCTCCGGCGACACCGCCTCCTCCTCCTCCTCCTCCTCCTCCTCCCGCCCGCCGGGGTCCTGAGGCAAACTCGCCGCCGGCGCAAACCCGCACTCCCAGCCCGCCAAGCCGGCAAAGGGCGGCGGCAGCGGTCCCGCCGGCTCCCCCGGTGGCAGCTCCCGGTATCCCAGCCGCTCCAGCCCCGCCGGCTCCCCCTCCCCCCAGGCCAGCCCCCGCCGGTTACCAGGCGCCGCCGGCACCGCCACCGCCGGGCTCAGCACACAGCCCGGCGTCGCCGATCCCTGGGAGCCGGGCGGCAGCTGCTCCCGGCCGTCCGGGAAGCTCCTCCTCGTCTCGCGGCTCCACCTCCGCCATGACCTCCGCTTCATCGCCTGGACTTGAAAGAAAAAGGAGAGAAATCAGCCAGTCTGTCGCAGGAGGAGGCCATTCAGCCCCTCTTTCCCGTGCTGGCTCTGTGAGGAAGTGATCCAATTACTCCCTCCCTCCCCCTCCCTCCCAACGTTCCCCTTCCAGTATTTCTCCCATTTCCCCTTTTTGAAAATGCCGAATGAATCTGTTTCTGCCGGCTTTCCAGGCAGCGCCTTCCAGATCAGACCGCCTCGCTGTGTTTAACACTAACTCTTACCCCCATCTCCCCCCTCCCCACTCCCCTCACCCCCACCCCCGTCCCCCTCTGGTTCTTTCCCCCGATCGCCCTCAATCTGTGTGTCCCTCAGGTTCCCGACCCTCCAGCCACCGGAGACGGTCTCTCCTCATTGACCCTCCCCCCATTATCCTGCAGAATGCCCTCCCCTCCCCCCCCTCCCTCCCCCCTCCCCCTCCCCCCCTCCCCCTCCCCCTCCCCAACCACACCGACCGCCCCCTGCCATATCCTTTTGAAATCCTTCACCCTCTCTGATTCCAGCAGCGGCCTCCAGGACACGACCACTCGCTGGGGGAGATCATGCCCCCTCACATCACCACCCACCCCCTCCACCCCTGTGGCCCCCCCCCCCCCCCCCACCCCCATCACCCCCTCATCCTTGTACCATCAGCCAATGGGACCAGCTCTTGTCTCTCAACCTGTCCCCATTTCTCCATCAGATCTCCCCTCGATCTCAGAACATCTCCAACCGAACCCTGTGGATAAACCTCACCCCCCCCCCGCCGCCCCGTCATCGCTGGCCCCATCCTGGTAAATCCACCCCCTGCCCCCCCGCCCCGTCATCGCTGGCCCCATCCTGGTAAATCCGCCCCCCCCCCCGCCGCCCCGTCATCACTGGCCCCATCCTGGTAAATCCGCCCCCCACCCCCCGCCCCGTCATCGCTGGCCCCATCCTGGTAAATCCGCCCCCCCCGCCCCGTCATCACTGGCCCCATCCTGGTAAATCCGCCCCCCACCCCCCCGCCCCGTCATCGCTGGCCCCATCCTGGTAAATCCCCCCCCCCCCGCCCCGTCATCACTGGCCCCATCCTGGTAAATCCCCCCCCCCCGCCACTCTCCGCAGCCTGGACCAGGATCTAACTCTCCGGCTGGGATCTCACCAGGGTTTCTAAAGGTCTAGCACAGCCTCCCTGTTTTTGAACTCGTCACCAAGCCTGAGATCCCACGGACTCTCTCAACCCGCCCCCCCCCACCCACCCCTCCACCCCCTCCCCCCACCCCCCCCCCACCCCCCCCCTTCAAAGATCGATGCCCCACACCCCATCCCTCCGTACCCCGCACAATCTTTCACTGTGCTCTTTGCTCTGCAGTTTCCTCTCCCTAAACCTATTGGCAAAGCGTGGCACCTCCCACTTCTCTGCACTAAACTGCGTCTGCCGCTTGTCTGCCCCCCTCCATCTCTCAGAATCACAGAAGAGGCCCTTCGGCCCGTCGAGTCTGCACCAACACATGAGAAACACCTGAACTACCTCCCTAATCCCATTGACCAGCACTCGGTCCATAGCCTTGAATGTTATGAGGTGCCAAGTGCTCATCCAGGTGCTTTTTAAAGGATGTGAGGCTAACCCGCCTCCACCACCCTCCCAGGCAGCGCATTCCAGACCCTCACCACCCTCTGGGTAAAAAAGCTTTTCCTCACATCCCCCCCTAAACCTCCTGCCCCCCTCACCTTGAACTTGTGTCTCCTCGTGACTGACCCTCCAACTAAAGGGAACAGCTGCTCCCTATCCACCCTGTCCATGCCCCTCATAATCTTGTACACCTCGATCAGGTCGCCCCTCAGTCTTCTCCGCTCCAACCAAAACAACCCAAGTCTATCCAACCTCTCTTCATAACTTAAATGTTTCATCCCAGGCAACACCCTGGTGAATCTCCTCTGCACCCCCTCCAGTGCAATCACATCCTTCCTATAATGTGGTGACCAGAACTGCACACAGTACTCCAGCTGTGGCCTCACCAAGGGTCAACGCCACTCCAGCGTGACCTCCCCACTCGGTAGTGGTGACCCCCACCACCACCAGCACCACCACCAGCACCTGCACCACCACCACCAGCACCACCACCACCAGCACCACCACCACCAGCAGCACCACCAGCACCACCACCACCAGCACCACCACCACCACCACCAGCACCACCAGCAGCACCACCACCAGCAGCACCACCACCAGCACCAGCACC